>JAUDJI010000668.1:0-13026 GCA_037389245.1 Oryzias sinensis | reverse complement strand
AGAGAGAGAGAGAGAGAGAGAGAGAGAGAGAGAGAGTTTGAGTTTCAAAACACCTTTAATGACCAATCATCATTACACAAATAAAATATTCACATCAAAAAATTAAAAAAAACACAAAAACAAAGAAACAAACTCAAAAATTGACCACTAAAGAGTCATCCTTGACAGAACACAAAACATTTTGTACAGCCCAAATATTTTCAAAAACATCAAGTGCATGTGTGAGCCTATAAAAACCAAACTCGACGTTCAACCTTGCCACCAAAAGTCTTTTAAAAAGAAACAGGACATCGTCAGACCCAACTCCCCGTATCCGATTTTTCCTCGTCAACCATACCGCTAACTTGGCTTCACCGGAAAGAAAATTTAACAAAACATGGACTCTTCGCTTTCTGGCCAAATATTTTGGCCCATAAATGAAACACACAGATGAAAACTGTTCTCCCAGCCCCTCAAAAAAAGAACGAAGAAGAGAAAAAAGTCCAGTCAGACGTTGACACTGCAAAAAAAGATGTTCCACAGTTTCTGCAACAGAACAGAATGGACACCCATCCCCCGCGCCAGGATTAAGGTGCACCAGATATCTGTTTGTGGCTATGATCCCGTGTACGACCCTCCACTGGAGGTCACCTACCCGTTTCTCAACAGGAGCTTTGTACAGGGATCTCCAACAGCCCCTCGGGGTAGACCCCGTGCCAAACAACTCAGCCCACCTCGACACTCTGACGTCCATTAAGGAGCGCAAGTTCAAAACTTTAACACATAAAAAATATAAAGACTTCTTCCCAATCGTTTCAAAGGTTCCTATTTGAGGAGTAGTCCAGGACAGGAGTTTAGTTCCGTCCTCCTGCCATCCCTCGCAGGCCGGAGAAACCTTCAGAGGAGGAAAGATGAAATCAACACCATCCACCCACTGGCTAGATGCAGTAGGATCCATCACGTAGGCTTGATAGGACACAGGAAAGGAGAGACAAATCTCCTTCACAAGATTTTCCAGTGTTCTGAGAGATCGTATTCCAGTAAAAGCAGAAAGCTCAGGAACAGGAGTCTGTAGGAGATGTCCAAGCTTCACACAGCCTGCATCTCTCAACTTCGACCTCATGGTAGCAGAGACCAGAATCTGTGAGTTGAAGAGGTCGTTTCCAAAAATGGGTTCTTCGAACAGCCATATTCCAGGTGTTGAAACCATTTCCCTTTTGCAGAGCAACAGTCGCCAGGCTTGTAGGACAGAGCAGTAGAAAGGTGAAAGTCCAGTCAGGTCCAAGGTATGAAGCTGGGGCAGAAACAAATGTTTGTCAAATCCATAACCCCCAGCTTTCCTCAGCAGCACACATGCAGTATCCAACCACGGCAGTCCAAAACCGTGGAGCAGACGCTGCGCTGTCCGCAGTCTAAAGGCGGCTACACGGGCTGAAATATCAATAAGTCCCTGACCGCCCTCCTCAACCGGCAGGTAGAGAACGGCAGCTCTTAGCCAATGATGACCAGACCAAAAGAAATCCACCACGGTCTTTTGAAGTGCAGTGATGAGGCTTGCAGGAGGAGGTAACACCATCATACTATGCCAAAGTGTCGAGGCAACCAAGTTATTGACAACAAGAACTCTACCCCTGAAGGAAAGCTGAAGCAGCAGGTATTTCCATTTAGACAGTCTGGCACACACTCTCTCCATGACACCCTCCCAATTCTTTTTCTGAAAAACGTCACTGCCCAAATAAACTCCTAAAAACTTCATCCCCTCCGTTCCCCAATTAAGATTCCCAGGCAAAAGAGGCAATGTGGAGCCCGACCAACGTCCCAACAATAGAGCGGTGCTCTTACCCCAGTTCACCTTAGCCGAAGAAGCCCTTTGGAAAAGATCCAGAACAATACACAGAGAATCAATATCAGCCTGATGTCGAACAAAAACCGTTACGTCATCTGCATATGCAGACACCACAAGAGACGGTTTGTGGGACATTTCTGGTAACATCAATCCTATAAGCCGAGTACGTAGCCTATGGAGAAAAGGTTCAATAGCAATAGCATAAAGTTGTCCGGAAAGGGGACATCCCTGTCTAATCCCTCTCTGAACCATAACAGGTCTGCTCAGTCCGCCACCAATCTTGACTAAACAAAAAGCCTCCTTATACAAAAGAGCCAACAAAGACGTAAAAAACTCTCCAAAACCAAAAGCTCTCAAAGCAGAAAATAAATAAGAATGATCAACTCTATCGAAAGCCTTCTCCTGATCCAAGGATAATAGTCCAACTGAGGTGTCACAGTGTTTGCAAACATCAAATAAATCACGTACAAGAAAAAGATTGTCCATAATAGATCGGTCAGGCACACAATAGGACTGATCTCTGTGAATGATTACACCTAAAACATTCTTAAGTCTATTGGACAGGACCTTAGAAAGCAACTTATAGTCTGTACAGAGCAAAGCAAGAGGTCTCCAGTTTTTCAGAAGAGTCAAGTCCCCTTTCTTAGGAAGAAGAGAGAGAACAGCATGACGGCATGAGAAAGGTAACAATCCAGTCTTTGAGCAATCCTTGAACACCTCTAGTAGATCCGGGCCCAGGCACTTCCAGAAGTGTTTATGAAAAATCCGCCGGCAGCCCATCCAAACCAGGAGACTTCCCGAGCGCCATCTGACCCACAGCAGCAGTCAATTCCTCCATGCAGATTGTAGAGTCCAAAAGATCCCTGTCTGCGTCACTCAGCCGTGGGAGTCCCTCCATCAGCTGATCCACACAGTTGCTATCGCAGTCCTCTTTTCCGAATAAGCCGCTATAAAAATCCACCGCAAGAGTTCTCATGGCAGCCGGACTCGTAGTAACAGTCCCATCAAGAAGGCGCAGACAGACCATCTGTTTCTTCCTAGAAACAGATTTCTCCAGGTTGAAAAAGAACGACGTGGGAGCATCCATGTCTCTGATGGTGGTAAACCGAGCTCGAACTAAAGCTCCCTTAGCCCTTTCACGGAGAAATGAACTCAGTTCACCCCGTCTGCTCTTAAGTAATTGTCCTTGTGAAGCACTATGAGTTGAACAAGTGTTTTCTAGCCCAGAAATTTCTTTTTCCAAAGCAGATATTGCTCTCTTAGTTGTAACTGTGGAATGGCTCGTATACTGCTGACAGAAAACCCGTATTTGTGCTTTACCCACCTCCCACCACTGGCTAACAGAAACAAAATCAGATCTTCTACATCTCCAAAGCTCCCAAAAAAACTCAAATTTCTCACAAAAAACTCTATCCAGTAGAAGCTTCACATTGAAATGCCAGTATGAACTTCCTTTTGAAGAAGATCCAAGGTGTAATTCTACGGTTATCAAATGATGATCACTAAATGCAATTGGATGAATGGAACATCCATAAACCCTGTTTCTAAAACTGTCTGTGATATAAAATCTGTCCAGTCTAGCGAGGCTCATCAACTTTCCACCCACAGTCCTGGCCCACGTGTATTGTCTGGTTTGGGGATTATTAAGCCGCCACACATCAACCAAAGAAAAGTCAGAAACAATCTTTGATAAAACCAAGGATGACTGGAAATGAGGTTCTGCACCTGTTCTATCCAAAGTAAAATCCAACGTGCAATTCCAGTCACCGCCCATCACTATAACATCCCCTGGATCACAGTTTTTCAAAAAATCCTCTAAAGTGAGGAAAAAAGGGATTCTGTGGGCACCTTTTGCAGGTGCATAAAAATTAATCAAACAAAAGTTAAACCCGTTCAGTTCAACCCTCACAGCAAGTAACCTGCCTGCGGCCACCTCACTAACGGATAAGATATTAAAACTCAGCCTAGGCGAAAAAAGAATCGTCACCCCAGCAGAGAAAACTGTACCATGTGAAAAAACAGACTGACCCCTCCACCACAAAGCCCATTCTGCCTCAGATGTTACATCACTATGTGTCTCCTGTAAAAACAAAACATCCAAAGACTTATCCTCAAAAATATCTTTAATAATCGCCCTCTTTTCCGGATCCCTCCCACCATTAATGTTTAAAGAGCCTGCCTTAAATGTAAACATAGCGTGAAGAAGGAAAAAGGAAGGAAATAACAGTAAAAGGATCATCCACACACACACAGTCATACTACGTCAGTGTTTCAACCTTTTTCCTCATTTTCAACCTTCTGGAGCTTTTACCCTTCAAAGCCTTCAACTGTTTGCGAATGGTAGTCACATGTTTCTTCAATCGAAACCGTTTCTTCTCATCAAGTGTATTAAAGTCAACCAATTTCTGCAAGGTCAGTGACGTGAGAATGAATTTCTCCAAATCTGGAAAATAATCAGCTACCTTAACTGATCTACCAAACGAATCATCTAGGAAGTGATTAATTTCCTCAAGTGAATAAAGGTCATCGGACGATATCTGGGACTCTGCCAGAGAGACACAGTCAGAGTCTGAATCCAGCTCCATGTCTGTGGTGACAGGAGGGGGAATCACAGCAGAACAATCACCAGTAACAGCAGACTGCCCATCTTCACACCCAACCCCTTCACCAGTCACCTCTATGCCCATTTTATCACAATTAGAGCGGTCAAAAACACCACCAACATTCTCCATCCCAACACCCTCACCACCTTCAGACTCCTCCTGAAGCTGTGAGGCAGGAGCAACATTAATGCCTCTAACATTAACCTCACTAGTGCTGCTCTGAGCAGCTTCAGTGCTGCAACCTTCACCAGGATCTGTATCATTTAAAAGGGCAGGGCCCCCCACACCCACCGAGTCCGCAGCGGCAAGCCCCTGCTCCACCTGAGCGGCCGGAGCGGCCTCATCAGGCTGCCCTTCAGCCGCCCTGTGAGGGCAGGCGGCGCGCTTATGCCCAGCGTTTCCACACTCAAAGCACTTCAGATTCCCCGTGCTGGCGTAGACCAAATAATTGCCATCCCCGTGTTTCACGCGGAAGGACACGTCTAGAGTCTGAGCAGAAGAGCTCAGAAACATGAACACCTGTCTGCGGAAGGACTGAACATGCTTCAGCTTCTCACTCCTGCATCCTAAACCCACAGGTCGGAAACCACTGGCAAACTTCCCATAACGCTGCAGCTCTTTCTCTAGAGCTTCGTTGGGAATGAACGGGGGAACACCTGAAACAATGACCCGCGTCGACGGGACCGCGAGCGGGGACACCTGCAGGAACTCCCCGCCCACAGTGACGCCACACGCGATCAAGTCGGACACCAAACGCTCCTCTGTCAGAAAAACTATCACTCCTTTGTTCATCCGAGAAGCATAAGTGATGTTAGCGTGACCAACTAAGTCCCCCACAGCAAGGAGAATTGTTTCCACAGACACCTGCGGGTCGGGCTGGACGCGGACCCCATGCCTCAGGGACAAGGACGGCGTCTGAGACGCCATCCCGGCGAGGCGGGTGAACCGCTGAACGCCCAAACTCACCAGTGAAAGACACTTAAAGTCAGTAAACCACTCCAAATAGAAACCGAAAAAATGAGCACTGAACCACACAAACTTTCTGTCAAACTCTCAAACTCACTCACCCACACCGCCCATGCAGCCGCCACCACCAATCTCCCAGCATGCAGTACAGAGAGAGAGAGAGAGAGAGAGAGAGAGAGAGAGAGAGAGAGAGAGANGAGAGAGAGAGAGAGAGAGAGAGAGAGAGAGAGAGAGAGAGAGAGAGAGAGAGAGAGGGGTAGATCTTCAAGACATTGTCAATTCATAAGTAGCTCACACGCCAAAAAAAAGTGAGCACCCCTGCTTTAGAGTTTAATCTGTTCCATCAGGGAAGAACTAAGTATTGTACCTAAGGGGAAAATTTACATTATGATAAGAAGTTTTTAATGATACTTCATTATTTGCAAAAAAACACAACATAGCGATCACAACAAACTAACACAACACAACAACATCTATCTTTTGAACCTGCTGAATCGTTTTTGAGATCACGAGGTGCTGGAGCCTATCCCAACGACTTGTGTGTTATGGTTGCCCTCTAGTGGTGTTTCTTTTGGTTGCATTTCTGGCAGGTTAGCTGTGGTCTCTCACTAATTGATCACAGCTGCCTGCAATCATGTTGCTTCCTATTTAAGTTCTGTTCTCTCTGTGTTTTGTGTAGGAGCATCTTCTCTGTTTGGGTCTTGTTTGGTCCAAGTAAAAGCTTAAAACTTTATGGATTTGTTTGAGTCTTCCTGCTTCTGGGTTTATCCTCTCTGACCAGCCGTAACATTGTGGACACGCATGGACTGTATAGGAAAACTGGACTGAGTAATTCCTCTCCTTTGGCATTCCAAACAGGAAGTACTGTGGATTGAAGCTTCTTTTTTAACCTGTTTTTAATAATCCTAAATTTTCATAAATACGTTTCTTGAGTGCAAGTTATTCAAGTTATAAACTGACTAATCGAATGCCTGAATAAAAGTATGTGGTTCCCACTGGCCCTCATATCCAGTGTTCTAAACGTTCAGATATTGTGTAGCTGTCTTTCAAATGATAGGCGTGTGGCCTTCCAATAAGCTCACTCCTGATTGGTTGCTATTGAAACATTGTTTCAAAACCAATCACTGGCTCCAACAAGGTGGTGTCTGTATTGTAAAAAATGGCACCTGAATTCACTTGGGACTAAACCATTCTTTATGAGTGACGTCAAACTCACTCTGTCTATTTCTCATTTACAGTCAATGGGTTCACCCTGAACAGGTCTCCAGTCTGTTGCAGGCACACAGTCAAAACTAAAGCTGATTCAGAATCACCAATTTACCTGTGAAGCAAGTTTTTGGACTGTGGGAGGAAGCGGGAGTGATCGGGAGAAAACCCACGTGCATGAGGCAAACCTGCACAGTCCACATGGAAAGACCACAGCCAGGTCAGGCTTTCTCACTGTGAGGCGAGAGTGGTCACCACTACACTACCATGCAGACCACACGCTAAGATGAAACTCTAAAGTGTGTAATCATTTAATGCATGCGAATTGATCCTTTTTAAAATTTTGGAATGTGATGTTCTGCTGCTGAATCTTTACAACTGCCCTGCTATAACATCACTGCAACAAAAAGAATCTTTTGACCAGCAGAGGGCGCTGGAAGCACGGAAAAAGGATTGTTGGAGAGGTCTGCTAAAATTTAATTTCATTAATCCTCACTTGGAAATTGGAGAATACTTAATCTGGTTTGTTAAAATAGAACAGCTTTTAATAAGATAACATGTATGTTATAAACTGCTAGCTTTTACTTTTGAAGGATCGTTGTTCACGGTAGAAAACTTTAAATATTTGCTCTGTTAGGCTCCTAAATGATGTGGGTAAAATGCATGGGTGAGAAAGGATCCATTTAAACCAAAAATGTAAAAAAGACAAATAATAAATCATGAAATGTCTTCAAATCAAAATGGACAGAGAAGAGGTTTAATCAATCATTTATTTTACAGATTGACATTAGAAAAACAATAAATAATTCAAAAACAAATGGATTTGCTGATTTCAGTTAAACAAAATACACTGTGAACTAATACAGAAAGGATTTGGTGATAAACTGATGCAGGAACGAAAAACTATTTTTTGCGCCAACTCTTAGGCCGGCTTTACACTCCAGATCTTGATGCTCATATCCGATTTTCTGACTATATCCGAATTTGATGATGACCCGCTTACATCATCTTTTAAAAGTGACCCGTATGTGATTTTTGCATTTACACTATACAATGCTGAAACTATCAAACGTAGACGTTCTGAGGACTACGTAGCAGTATTTCCGCCCTCCGCGGACCTTTTTCGGACTTTTGTGATTGCGGTTGTCATGGAGGCAACGCAGCGACCGAAGGAGGCGTTGCCTCGGGCGCTCCTGAGGGGATGCATGGAGGAGTAAAAATGAGGGCTGGTCGGCCGTCTTATGTTCTCTCTCAGAGTTTTGAATGAGGAAGTGTTGCAGACGTTGTGCTGTACTAACAGTTTGATCCAAGTGTTGAACCTTTCCTGCGCGATGACTTCTCTTTTCCGAACGTGGTCAGAAACGCACGGGAGATTTCCTCGGTTCTCTTTTCCGTTCTGAACCCTCAGCCTCACCCATAGACTCCAAAACTTTTGGGGGAGACATCTTATTTTTAATTTACGGTTCTCCGACAGTCCCCCGCTCCGCGCTCACAGGAGAGAGGGGGGCTCTCTCCTTACACACACACACACACACACACACACACGCGCGCACAAGCACGCGTGCGCGCGCTCACACACACACGGTCCCCATCATACACGCCCCCCAAAGAAATAAACGGCTTCTAGCCTGCTGTTCCATAGCAACGGTGTCCCGCTTCATTAGTTACCGTTTGCGTCCGGACCGGGACCGGACCGGACCGGACATAACAGCGGTTTCCAACTACGGTCTGAAGCCTGAGGCTGAAAGGTAACACGCTGACAGCAAATTCAGTGTACAGAAAGCACCTTAATAAGTCACATGATCTCAGTTGGTGGTGTCCTGAATTGACGTCACTGAGGTACGACTCGCATTTACTGGGGAATATCCGATTTGTCTGCTTACATGGCACATGGAAATGCACGTATCCGATTTGTTTCCGATTTATTTCCACTTATGAGAGAGGCCTGTATCCTATCTGAGAAAAACGGAATCCATGCGCTTTTGTCCTGCTTACACGTTCACCGATCATATCCGATCTGTGCCACGTGAGAGGAAAAGATCGGGATTGGGTCACTTGAACCACGCAGGCGGCCTTATAGTGTGTGATTGTGTGTGAGAAAGTGTGTGTCATGGTGGCCTGACAGTCTCTCTCCCCCTCCCCCGCTGATTCTGCCTTGGATCAAGACCAGCTGTTGCCACTTACCTCGTCACTGCTGCTGCCTTCTTAAGGAGCTCATGGATTTTCAGCCGACGCCAGATCGTTGTTCCTCCTATGATCCTGCTCTGACACTCACCTGGTCACGATCCTCTGGCCTCACGTGCTGCTCTCCTGGACTCTCGCTGCAAGACCCCTCCAGCCAGCCGACGCTCCTCTCCCTAAGAAGAAACTCCATAACTCACCTTCAGCCAAATTAAACCTCCTCAACCTACCCCCCATTGTCCGAGTCTTCTTCCGGGTTTCAGCATTTGGGTCACTCTGTTTTCACATCAGATCATGACAGAATCATGACAGTGTGACTGTAAAGCACTTCTGGTCTCTAACCCCCAACCTTCTTGAAGACCCAACCCAGCAACCGGGATCCACTGATCACAGGTCGACCACTCTACCTATTAACATCAACTTTTCAATTATTTGAAAATCCTTTTACCGGTACATTGAAATTTACAAGGGTTATATTATCATCAAATGTATTATATTTTTTCTGAACTCTTTCGTGTCTAGATTAAATTGTGTTTGGGTTCAGGTTAGGGTAGATTTTACCATCCCATTCAAATGTGTCAAATGTTTCCAGCTGCTGGTTAAAATAATTATAAACTCTCATTTCAGCTCTACGCCTGTCTTCTTCAGGAACATTTTCTTTTGGTCTCAGTTGCTCGACAACTTGCAAGTCCTCCTTAAACAAATTGCTCAGACTCTCAACCTCAGCAGAGTTGCCGAGTGGCCAACGCTTTCTTTCAGTCGTGTCTAAACCAAACAAATCACTGCAAGATCTGCAAGGATCCATCGGTCTTCCTTCACTGATTTTGAAAGTCTCACATTTGACATTGGAGGGTAGCTGGATATTTCTACTAAAATATAACTTTTTTTGTTTATCTGGATAATATGTCATTATAGTCTATGCCAGTAACCAAAACAGGACGCAGCAACCAGTATTTCTCCAGCAGGACGACCACGCGTGGACATGGAGACCCCATAATATCTGCAGGAATCAGGTAGATTGAGATGAGAGATGCAGATGGTGGAGGAGAACAAAATCTCAGAAGAAGTTCTTTCTTTCATTTGAAGAACGATGGTCTGGAGTTTGTCTTTAATCAGGTCTTCTTTTTCTTGTCCGTAAAGACGGACAACCTGTTGGAAAAAGGATCCAGATGTGAGCAAAAACATCACCATCCAGAGGACTTCCTGACTTAAAATATCGTCGTTTTGTTTGGTTTTTCATTCACTCCTGCAGCTCTAAAGTCTTATGTAGCTCCTGTTATTGGAGTCTAAAGTCCAAATTATTTAATGATTTTGGAAAAGCTTTAAGCTGTTTCAGTTCTCTGATACACGCAGAAGCCATTTTGATTTCCTGATTCAAGTTTAGTTTCATTTTCTAGAATCTGAGAGACGAGGCCTCCTGAAGTAGGAGGGACTCCAGGAAGGTGTGACACAGGTAATGTTTGTGTGATCCTGCTGGAAACCAATACAGCAGAAGTAGAAACAAAGACCTTCTATCTATTACTTAGAGGTCTAAAACACCAAATAAGAAGAAGAAAAAGTTTCAAAGGTGTATGTTTAACCTTTATTATACTGTTATATGTCAGGGGGAAAAAAGACAGAAACCTCATGAAGAATTATTCAATCATCAGAGAATATCCTACCTTTCTAGCAAACAGGAAAAAGGACTCCTCCTGGGAAGTTGAGTGTAATAAAGTCGGAAGGGTTCAGGGTATTCATTCTTCAAATAGTCCAATATGTCGTCATTATCACCCAGAAGATTTCGTGGTGAAAATGGTGGAGAGTTGATCAGTCCCAGAAAAAACAGGCAGTGAAGAATCTAGGAATTGAAGGAAAACACAAAAACGCATCATTTCCTATTTTTTAGTCGCGTGTGATCATTGATTTCCATCATAATGGAATCATGATTCCATTAAAACCCACCTCAGCCACCAACATGGAAGTGTCCTGCCGAGTCTGGTTATTCAGATCAACCATCATGGTTATGAGGATGAAGGCATTCCTCTCGAAAACCTCTTCATCTGACAGATATTCAATGCTGCAATGAAAACATTTCAGGAATCTGGTCTAACTACGACGTTCTACAGCAGATTATGGAAGAATAGGTCAGAAAATCTATCAACTCACTTTATTTCTTCCTCTTCGTCCGCCTAAAGCAAAAGATGGATAGAGGAAAGGTTATAAATATGTGGAACATTGAAGATGAAAATTGTGTTAAAAGTTTATAACAGATGAAAGATGCTGCTCACCATTGTGTTGTCCTTTTAGATAAAATTTTACTTTTCTCTGAAGTTTTCTCTGGTGTGTCTGAAGTTAGTCGACTCGGAGCTTCAATTGAAAACGTTTCACAGTAAATGAAAGTTTTAAGTTTTGTCTCCGCCTCTGAATCCTTCAATCATTGACTGTTTTCAGCCCAAAAGTTTAAACAAAGGAGGAAGTTCCCCACAAGGCGGGGCAAAAGAGAGAAGGAAAGAAAAAGTCAAGTCTGCTCGGTGTCATGTTACAGCAACTGTTTGGAAAAGGAAAATATGCAAAAAAATAAAAGACTTGTTTTATTGTTGATGATATGACTGAACATCTGACAGCAGAGCTACAACTAAAGTCCTCTGCAGGTTAGTTAGTTCTGGCTAACAGTTCAGTTTTGTTTTACAATGAAAACAAAACTTAAGACAATGATGACTTGTTCATTTCAGTAGAATTGGTCTTTCTTTTAATTTGTCTCTTGAATGTTTTGCTGCTCAGGTCATTTAAACAGCTAAAATCCTGTCAAGGTCTGTGTTTAAGTGTTTGAGGATTAGAAGTGGTCCCGAAGTGAAACATAATTCAGAATTAAACAGCTGTTTTCTCTGAACCACAAGCAGGTGAGTGTTGTTATACGTCAGACACAGGGATGGGAGCATCATGGTTGTATTAGGCTCAGAGATGGTTACAAAGTCAAAAAAAAACATGAACCCAAACAGCTTTTTCTGGATCCATCTGATTCCCTGTGAGGAATTCTATTCACTGATCCAACACAATGATCAGTTTGATTTTATAAACCTTGTGCTATCCTAGGCAGTTTAAAATCAGGAGTGGGGTCATCTAGACCCACTAGACAGTGCGCCGAACCTTTTTTCTTCAATGATTTGTGATCTTCACTGGTGTCCATGGATTACATGAAATCCTCTCCAGCTTTATCCACCTTTGTCATGGTAGGGAGAACACGTCAATGTAAGGGTGGGGTCATCTAAGATAGCACAAGGGTTAAACTGTCTTCACACTAAAATTACTGTTGGGCCTATTTGAAAGGCAGAAATACAGTACAGACCAAAAGTTTGGACACACTTTATCATTTAAGTAAATGGGAAGGTGTGTCCAAATATTTGGTCTGTACTGTACATTTTTCCTTAACTTTTCCCTTAACCATCAAATGAGAAGCTACAATTCAGGCGCCAACTTCATCTCCTTGAAGTTCGGTCTGCGACCTAAACCGCTACTCAGACATGAACGACCTTGGGAGAATTTCAGGCAGGCAGCTCAGCAGTGTGTTTACCTGTTTACATCTCCCCCCAGGCGGTTCAGTCCAAGTAACTCACCTGTTTTGCGTCCTACTTAAGAACCAGAAAAGAAATGCTCTGCGTTTGTCGCCCCACCCTACTTATAGGCTTCCACCTGTGAGTTCCGTTATGTGTAGTTTTATACCCAAACTTATCTATGGAGATCTTGTTTTATTGTATCTGAACGGAGCTTTATGCCAAACTAAAAGAAACTATGGAAAATAAAGCTTTCTTGCTGCATGAGTAGTCTGACTGAAATGTTATTACTGCTCTTTAGCAGCAGCAGATGTTTCCCAGCATGCATTGCTGAACTTGTTTGCTCCACTCTCCACAGCTGAAGAAGGGCCACTGCAGTCTGCATCGTCACTGTCTTCACAATCTTTTACCAACTTGGAACTCTTTCAACTTGTTTCTATTATTTATTTGCTTTAATCTGTAAATTTGTATCCAGCGAACCTAACTCTTATCCTCTTTGAGCTGTGATTGGCTCACAAGGCTGATAAATAGCAGCTGTGGGAGTTCCATCTAGAGGGTGGTTTCCTGGTTTGGCCTTGGTGGTGAGCTTGACATGTGGACCTTTTTACTAAAGCTTTTAATCATTTGAGTTTGCAACATTTTATTTATATTAACAGGTGGTGGCATGAGTTCTGACCCTGGGGCATGAGAGGTAATATAAGGGTTTGTAAAACAT
>JAUDJI010000667.1:0-13030 GCA_037389245.1 Oryzias sinensis | reverse complement strand
GCAGGCACAGAGGCAGGAGGGGCCACCGGAGCAGAGGCAGCAGGGGCTAAAATTTCACGTCATTTTCTTATTACAACAATTTTATACACAGATTGGTTGCAGTTTTTCCCAGTGAAGTCAAATGTTTTTTTTTCTGTCGTCAGGTTCTCCTGGTGAGGCTTCTGGCGCTAGTCCGATCCCCAAGAACAAGGGCCCGCCTCATCCGAATATATGGGCCCCTGTGACCAGATTTGGGGGGGGTTTAAAGAAAAATGTAATAAGAATAAAGAAGAGAACAAAAAGTGTTGCTGATGTGTTTTTCTATTTTTTTCATTTTGCATTTGATATTTTTTTCTCCATTAGGTGAATTTTGAAGAACATTTTAAAAATCTTTTACACAACACAGAATCCCCAACCAACTGTCCGTAAGGGACATCCCTGGTAGGGGGTACTGGGCCCTTGGCAGCGGTATTTGCAAACTTCTACTGGCCTCTTTATGCATCTGAGTGTCCACACTCCCCAGATCTTGCGCCCGATAAAATTCCTGGCCCTGCGCCCCGCCCCATGCCATATAAATGGTGCTCTGGGTGCGGCTGGGCCTCTGGGCAGGGCTGGGCTGGGGGTCTTGGCCGGAGTGGGGGTCTTTGAGAACGAGGCTCTGGGAGGGGCTCTACGAGGGGGTGGGGGTGGAGGAGGAAATTTCTTCATTTTCCTGTGAGTTCAGAATACATATGTTAACGGTTAAGGCACATATCACTAGAAACACGGTTAAGGCACATATCACTAGAAACATCACGTGATTCCTCATGGGAGGAGCAACCGCCATCTTGGTGAGGTCAAGTTACTGCTGCAGTGCATGCATGTGAACACATTTTTTGCAATATGCCAGTTCATTGTGCAAGTTTCAACTGCCAAAATAAGAGTCCACAAAGGAGGAAGGCAGAACATTTCACAGGTAAGAACTATAATTTTTTCTTTTACTGCTGGAGGGGCTTTCTTAATAGAACACAAGTTGACATGCATGATGCTGCAGGGCTATTATCAACATGCTGCATGATGTACGCATCATTTGCTGTTGACATAAATATAAACTTTATTTAGTTAAACCTATAAACAGCATACTAGGATTAGGCTAATATGGTAATATAGATTTTAGCATTTCTGACTAGTGACTGAACCGTTCTTGTAGTCAGGAGGAGGACCGCAGAAGGCGGACATGCTTCTATGTAGTCCTGAGAAGCTGTGAAAACTCATCAGAAGTTCACAACCAACTCAAAGCCGTTTTCTCTGCCGCTAACACAGTCTGCACCTAACACAGTCTGCTCCTGGTGCGTGCGGCCGGCCGGATACAGAGAAAGCGGTGACGTCATCGCCCCGCCTCCCCTCTGCTAATGCTTTTTCGAAATGAATATTGCAACAAGGTGCGCAGGGTGGATGTTAAAATGCAAATGCAATCCCCTCTTTGCATTTTCGTTTTGATTATGACACAGAATGAGCGGTTTTAAGTATAAAATGAAAAAGCATTTAGAAATATTGGTTTCTTTTTAATTTTGAGTCAAAAAAATGCAGCTACATTTTGAAAATTAAAAAGCATTTTTGTTATTCCATTTTAAATGTCAAATTAGACATTTCTAAATAAATTAACTTACCATTTTAGTTTGCGCCATTGCCGGAGGCAGTCTCTCCTCCTTGCCAAGGCCAGGAGCATCCTCAACAGAAACTGTCAGAATAAAACAATATTAGACTTCACAAGGAAAAACTTCGAACAATCTGCGTGTATACAATTGTTTAAATAAGAAAATGACGTGAAATTTTAAACGTTGGGCCTACACAAAGCATTTCTACATAGGTCAGTGTAATAGACGGGAAAAGTTTAATGATGAAAACTCTAAAAAGGCTAAAATGTGTCTGTTTTCATTTGAAATCAATTTTAAAAGAGTATTTGTAACTATAAATTGTACTTCTTTGAAAAAAAATCGTGGAGAAATGAGGTGTGTCGTATGTGAGAAAGATGTGTTTTAGAGCAAACACTTTCAACTCACCCGATTTTCCCACAAGATTCTTTGGTCCCGCCTCGCCCGAAGTATGGCGGAGTGCCAGACTAGGGGTTCCTTTCCGGGGGCGATGGGTTATTGTTGCTGTGGAAGGGGGTTATTTTCCTGGGAGGGGGGGGGATTTGCATTTTCCATTTTTTTCTGTTAATTCTGCAAAAATACATGAAACGGTCAACGTTGAAGTACCTACAAGCTGAGTGGTTAGCTTACATTTTATTGTACAATGGGCAAAGAAAAACACTGAAAGCATATTTATCTAACAAACAATGTATCTAACTATAGTTACTTTCCACACACAACAAATTGTAAAAATAAAAAAGTACCTCACCTGGCTTGAGGGGGTTTTCATCTGTGATTTGCGTCCGTTAGTTTGAAAAGAAAACAAATATATTGTTAGCATTGTCGTTATTAATTGTAACTATGGATGTCACATCCAGCAAAATTATATCTATGTTTATTAGGAGTGTAAAAATAAGCTAAAAATCTCAATAATTTGGTTGGATTCAGAGTTCGGCTCCATACGGTTCGATACGAGCCACCGCTGTTAACAAATCTGCTTGATAGAAGTTACTATTTGTGAACCATAAAGCTTAACTATCTCTATTTTCCATCTAACAATCCAAGCATAGTTTCCACACACAAAATTGTAAATCAATGAAACAGAAAAATATAGCTCACCAATTGTGTGCCTGGGATGTCAGTCTGACTCGATTGCGGACAGACTCCCGCGTGCCCTCACACACATGGTCTGATTCGGTAGCGGTCCAGCCATACACTCACTTCAGCGAGGAATCAAAAGTATATCTGTCTGTCAGATAACTTTGTTGCTGACCGTGCCCCATACACCGCACGACCCCGATCAGTCTGAGGAAGAAATAAACCGAAGGGATGACTCTATGTGCTTCTCAGCAAAAGCCCGTTAATATCATCAAACCCAATCAGCCCAAACAGCATGGAAGTCACTTCAGTACACAACCATCTGACTCAAGGTTTCACCCTGAAGCTCCCCACTTCCCATGAGCCTTTGGGGCTGAAGACAGCGCTAACCCCCGGGTCGCTACGTGAGACTGTTTTCACGTCTCACAAATTCGTCCGTAAATGCTGCGTTTAAATACCAGTGGAATGCTCGGTCATTAGATTTTTCCTATCAGCCTTCCCTTCTAAACGTATTTCCTTCAGTGGGTGTAGCAGGCAATGAGTTATATAACTCATTGGTAGCAGGGCTTAAAAATACTTTAAAGGAAAATAAAAATTATTATCTGAGAATATGACGTTCACTTTTAAACGCTAATATATATATTAAAATTATATTATTCTCCGAGACACCGAATTGATACAAAATGCGTAACAGGAACGACCAGTAGGGGGCAATGTTTTTTTTCCGGAAAAATCAAAGGCAGTCACACTGAGAGAGTCACGGGAAGAATGGCGGCCCATCTCGGTGGTGAGCGCCCCGAAGTAAGTAGCCTCTATGTTCAACACTAACATCTACTGTCTTCATGTATTGATTGTGTCATTGTCTGGATACGTTTAAAAGGGAAGGCTGATAGGAAAATTCTAATGACCGAGCATTCCACTGGTATTTAAACGCAGCATTTACGGACGAATTTGTGAGACGGTCTTTTTTTTGTTTGTTTTTTTTATTTGAACATTAAACATACATAATAATAACAACACACAAAAAAGAGAGAGAAAAAATAAAATAAAAAAAATAAAACAAAATATATAGAATTGTAGTTTACAATACTAGGGATTGTGATACAGCATATGATCTTCAATGAAAATACACAGTTTTATTGCATTTTTGTTTTTTTATCAATGTCAGAGATTTAAAATATAAACTGATTTCTTTAAGAAATGTATTGAATAATGGTTTGGTTTTTAAGAATCTGCACTTGTGAATGAAAAATTTCCCAGATATTAATAAGGTATTGAATGTCAAATCAAATATATTATCACCAGAAACTACTCCAAATAATATAATGTGCTTTTGTAATTGAATAGAAATAGGAAAGCCTGAGAGCTGGTGAGTAACACTGTAAAAGAGTTTTTTAACCTTTGAAACCATTTTAAAGTGCAACCCTGTTATATAGTTAATAAATGTAACAGACTTGGTGCTTCATTTCAAATCAATATGACACAAGCCCAGATGAGGGCAGGGATCTTTTCATGTTTAGCTGACAGTGGACCATCGTAGATGTCCTGAAACCATGAAAGCAGCAGTGGAGGACGCACGGCTCCAACAGGTGCTGTGGCGTCTCGCTGCTGTTGAGGTGGTAGAAAAAGTCTAACCCTGGCCGTGTTTAGGTGACCTTGACCACTGGCTTCTTATGGACGCAGAGGAAGGAAACGTACGGCACGCCAATGAAAGCCCACTTCTCATTTGGCAAGGACATAATGAAGGGGCCTCGCTCCGGTGCTTCTGTGGCAACGTCAAAGTATATGAAACAAACGCAACCCAAGTAGGACGCCAGGCAAATGAGGATGTTCCTGGGAAAGAGAATCATCAGAAATGTAGAAAGCCACAAGGGAACAAAAATAAAAAATCGAGAGGGTTACATTTTTTTGTCTACACTGATGTCGACATTTCACAGAATATCCTGTCGCTGATCCAGCAGAGTAGAGCCAGTGCCAACCAGGTCCCCGAGATCAAGCCCAGCTTGAACACACGTGGGTTTTCACACCTGCCCAGACAAAAAAAAAAAAAACAGAAGAAACTTGACTAAATATACGTACAAGTTGTTTTTTTTTTTTAAGTTATACCACCAGAAAATGAAGAGTCATTCATTTTTCATTCATTTTCTATTCCGTTTAGTCCCTTTCAGGGTCACAGGGTTGCCACTTGTGGGCGAAGGCAGGGGACGCCCTGGACAGGTCGCCAGTCTGTCGCAGGGTAGAATGTCCACAATCACACCCATTCACTCTCACACCTATGGACAATTTAGAGTTGCCAAAAAACCTATGGAGCATGTTTCTGGATGGTGGGAGGAAGCCGGAGATTCCGGAGAGAACCCCCACATGCACAGGGAGAACATGCAAAACTCCACACAGAAAGCATAACGACTTTGATGAAGTACAAAGTATATTTTAGTTATGTAATCACTTCTGTATTGAGTTTGATAAATCTCTGTGAATTCCTTATTGCTGTGACTGCAATGCTTGAAAATCAATTATCCTCTTTTATAAACATTCACTTTTTTGATGAAGTACAAAGGATATGTTAGTTAGCTGTTTTAGGCATTAGTCCTTCATTCCACTTGTAGTTTAGTTTTGGATAGCAGCAAATAAAGTTCTCCTTTAAAAAAAATATAGCACGAGCTGCAGAAACCACGACTTTTCACATGGCCGCCATAACCGGAAGTCCAAGGACATGTTAGTTACATTAAACAAAAAAGAAAAAAGGAAAAAAAAAAAAAAATCAAAATCCCATCAAAAAAAGTCTAATCTTCTTAGACAAAGAATTACAAAAATAATGTTTTAATAGGCAATTGCTTTATGCATTACCACCTCAGGTCTCAGCAGGTCTGGCAGTTTATGGTGATCGTCCAGAAAGCATCTCTATGGCGCCTCGTGACGAACTGCAGGATCACCTGGCGATGTCTTCCTTCCTCCCTCCTCCCCAGTCGATGAACCGTGTCCACTGCTGTGTCCATCACGTCTGCCCACTGTGGTGCGATTTTGGACAAGATTCCAGCCACATGTTCTCTGATGTTCTCGTCATCTTTTTCTTTCAGACCATGAATTTTCAAGTTCCATCTTCGTTTATATCTTTCCAGATCAGCCTGATTCTGTGATTTATACAGTAATTGTATGGCATCAGTGTTGCTTAAATATACTTAAGATAGAAATCGGTAAAGAAGTTAATTATTTTTATTAAATTATATTAAATTAATATTAAATAAATAATTGATACTTTATTGATACCACAATGGGGAAATTCTTCTCCGCATTCGACCCATCCCCTGGGGGAGCGGAGAGCTGCAGCCAAACCGTGCTCGGGAGGTAGTAGTGTTAAGGGTCTTGCCTAAGGCCCCTCACTGAGTGATGTTAATTGCTCGCCATTGATATGGTAAATGACCCAGTACCATTGCTCATTCCTCTCCAGAAATCAAACCCTGGATTCCTGCATGGTAGCCTCTAACCTTACCAACCGAGCTACGCAGCCAACTATTAAATATTTGTAATGAGGCCCATGAAAAGGAAAATTATTCTTTAAAAAAGTATCAAGGATGACAAAAATTTTAAATAAAAGTGAGTAGGTTTTATTTTTTAAACTTGTATCTACAGAAGGAAAAACTGGAAGAATAGAAATCCCTGAAGTTTCTGTTTCACAATGATGTCACAATGATGTGGTTAGACATCATTAGAGATCTTTGTCACATCATTGATGTCACATTTAATGTTGTGACATCATTTTACATGTAATCCAGTGTCAGAATTTGACAGAATGACATCGTTTGATAATAGTTAAAAGTCTACATATAGACCTCTTGGAACTCAATGAAAACTATACAAATTTTTTGACAGGTGCAACTGCAGTCCCTCACACTGAACACAGAAAAAAACATGGACCCAAAAAAAGCACATCGCTACAAAGACATAGATGGCAATGTCCTGTTACATATATGTCGCAAAAATGAAGTAACACACTATACACCAAGACAAGTGGCACCTGGGGCAGTGGAGAAACTCAATGACACCAAGAGAAAAAGAGACAGTGGTGTCATGAAAGGGGAAATGGGAAAGACAAAAGAACCATTTCAGCTAAACGTGGCAAAACCTCCAACTGAACAAACTGACAGGGATGCAACCATTCAAACAAGTTGTGGAACCGTAACCAGAGCAGAGCACAGAAAACAAATGGTGGTACACAAGAGACCTACCCCTGTTTGGGACCCGTATCGACTGCCTTCTGTACAGTTTGTATATCCATCCTGCATTTCCAATAAGTGCTCGCTACCCAGCAAACCTGATCAGTGCCTTCAAAATAATGCCCAGCACGAGCTCACACATCCTCAAACCAGCTCCACTGGCAAAGACCCAAAAGTCTCTGTAACAGGAATGAGTCAGGACACGTCACCTCTGGTGTGTATAGGGAAAAGAATGACTCTGGCGGACCCTGCTACAAAACCACCCAACCGGCTTTCTATCTTGGCATCCATGAAACCGGCAGGGGGCCTTAAAAAAAATCAACCAAATAAATGTTCAGTTTTTAGTAGTAGGCCAGTTAGCATAGTAACTTTAGACATTAGGATTAGAAAATTAAAAAAAAGGAGAAAAAATATAAGGGGGTTGGGGGTTAAAGCATAAAAAGTAGGAATGACTAAAATGTATTAAATCAAATTGGTTTCTTGACATATTCCATTATGAAAATGAGTCATTTTTGCATTGATTGTAGGTTTAGTTTTCAATGCAAAAAATAACATTTGATTAAAAAGTAGGAAGGGGGAGAATTAAAAAAAGATGAATCTAGTTGCTGGAAGTCTTTTGTTCTTTTTTTAATTGTATTAGTATTATTTTAATAACTTGTCATGTCCAACAGCTGAGTAAAAATAGGAGCTGAATCCTTTCTGATTTAGAGAGATTGTACTGTTAGAATAGAGTGTTCCCGTATAAATAATGTCGTCCTTAGTGTTCTTGAAATCAAACTGTCTTCCTATGCTAAAGCAGTTAAAGCAGCAGATGATGGGTGGAAACAGAAAGACAGACAGATCAATAATCAGTGAAACAACAAGTCTGTCACGATGAGGGGGGTGGCTCGAGAGCCGGTAGGACCCAGATGCAGAGGCGGAGGCACACGGTTCAGGGACTAGAGGGTTAAATGAACAAAAAGCGCTGCAGAGCAGGATTACAGAACAAACAAAAACTTACTGTGGCGTGGCGAGGGACATGGAAACATGAGCGTGGCAAAAACATGGAACATGGCATGAAGACACGAAGACAAAAAAACACCATGACTAAACTAATGGACCAGCACAGGAGGAAGGCAGAGACAAGACTTAAATACAGATAGGGCAGACAAGACACAGGTGAACACGATCAGAGCAGATGAGGACCAAAGGAAGTAAAACTCAAGAAACAAGACAAGACAGGAAACCTTTCAAAATAAAACAGGAAACAGAACTAAACAAGACAGAACAAGAACTAAAACGAAAAACAAGACAACAAACTCAAACCATGACAAAGTCGTGGCTTTTCTAAATAACAATGGCATTGCTGTAAACAGCAATGTCATTGAAGCTAGCCATCCTCTCCCAAAGAAAACGAAAAAACAACCCCACAGTGATAATAATGCCGTTTTCAAATGGAAACCATAAAAATGCTCTCCTAAAGCAAGGAAGAAAACTAAAAGGAACAAATGTCTACCTCAATAAACAACTAGAAAAATTCTGACATCACATGGAAAGCACAGTTTCTCAGAAAAGAAAAAAAAAATACAATTGACAACATGGAGCCCCTAAAGAGAAAATAAAGAAAATTATGAAAATAAAAAAGTAAAAGGTGCTCACCTGTTACTAACGGGTGCAGGTGAGCCTTTAGGGGCTCCGTACAAACTGAAACCAATTGGTGTTTGTATTAATGGCTGTTACTAGTGAGCACCACTCAGTAACTGGTAAGCACCAGTTAGGATGAAATGAGTGGATGGGAAAGCAACATTACATGTGTTAGATGTAACAGATGTAATGAAATGATCTGAATGAGTGAATGAATGTAATGGAACCACAAGGAAACACAATCCAAGGTTCACTTGTGCCGGTCCCAAGTCTGGATAAATGCAGAGGGTTGTGTGAGTGCAAAAACAAATTGAATATATGAATCCCAAACAGTGATGAGTTCAATTTTATATGCATATATCACACACTCCGTAGAATCTCAGAGAAATAGTCCACGATGGCTGGACTCCTCCCCTATGACTGCACTTTGTCACAACTCTCTGCACAGTCTGGGATCTGAAACACAGTCACTGTTTTGTTGTTGGATTTCTGTGCTCTCTTTGTCCATAACAAACATCATGTGTTAACACAAGGGGTCCATCAATGCACTTGGCACCAGGACACCCTCCACTGCTGTTCAGAGCTGGGGTTGTAAGCTCTCTGGGGCCTATGGCAAAAAGGAAGAAAGCCTCGGACCGTGAAGTCCTCATCCTCTCCAACCGCTAAGATGTCCTGTCAGTTCCAACATCTCCATTTATTCACTGGCTAAAGCTGCTGCAGTTGCATGATCTAAGCACACGTAAAACTCTGAATCACTAAACAAACTCTGAGTCCAAATCTCTTACAGAATTTTCAAAAAATAATCTTAAAAAATGAATTACTGCAGCATAAGACATAGAGGTAAAAATACAAGTAGAAATGATGTAGAAAGGAACCTCATTGTACAATCATTCACAATTCTCGAAAGGGAGGTTACAATATATAGATAAAGAAAAAAAAACGTAATATTGACTTTAATTTGCTGCAAAATTTTTGACTTTTGGCCTGAGATGCAACGCAAGGTGAGTATCACGTGATGTTTGATGTCGCGACTTTGACGTGCGTTAAGTGTTATGGATGTAACAGAGAGAATCCGGTCACTTTTCAAAATAAAACGTTTTTTTCGAGAAAAAAAAAAAAGGACAATAAAAGGAAATTATTTTTTCTTTCTGTGCGTCCCGGTGTCAAAATTTCCCGCGGCCCGGTGCCAAGTGTTCCGCGGACCGGTACCGGTCCGCGACCCGGTGGTTGGGGACCACTGCTTTATGTGATTGTCAGTCAGAACGGACCGATGCCTTGATTTCACATGTTTTAAGGTAATAAACAGGGACTCACATACATATATTGAGGAGAACATCGACAGCAGCTTGAGAGCAGCTCTTTACACACGCGGATTTCTCTGTTCTCCAACATGTAATATAAAGAGATTTCAGCTCAATCATCTCCGGTTCTCTCGCTGCAGTGGCGGTTCTACCCTGAATTACTCCCCGGGCGAGACCCTCCCCTGGCGCCCCCCCTCCCCCCATTGAGTCACTTTGTCCATGTCAACTGACATATTTTATTGTCATTGAAATTAAGAAACATATGTAATCAAACACAATATTGAATACATAATATAAAATACATATTATAAAGCACAAATCTTTTATCACACAAATAACACACAAATAAATATAACAGCAGCACCATTGCACTAAGAACGGAAAACACTAACTAAAATCTAACCTTCCTTCATGCAAACTCGTCAATAACGTCATCATATGAAATCTGCTCCCCTATGAACGATTGATCCTAACAACAGCAGGTTAGTGAGTCGCTCCTGAGACATTGGTGACCTCAGGTATGACTTGATCAACTTGAGTTTTGAAAAGCTCCTCTCTGCTTGAGCCACAGTGACTGGCAAGGTGAGTGCAATCCTGAGAGCAGTCCAAAAGTTGGGATAGATTTCTGATAGATAGTTATCAGATATGAAAGTGATAAACTCAAAGAGACTTAGAGTCGTTGATGGTAAGTTAGGCAAGTTCTTTATTTCCTGAACAAGCTCTCTACTGTCCAAATCACAGTTCCCTTCAAAATGCAGGATGTGGTCTAGAGGATCCATGAGAAAAGTGATCTGCGGTCGTTTCCGTCCAGTTGCGCAAGCAGCGTCACGTTCTGCGCTTTATTCATTTGGATTGCAGCTTTCTGCTGTGAGCTCCGCAAAGAAGGAAAGTGGAGCGATGGCCGTTTTGAATGTGCACTTTGTTTGAAAAGCTTCAACTTGTTCATAAATTTAATTTGTGTCAGATCAGGAAGAGTTTTTAAATTTTCCCAGGATACGTTTTGTTCTTTTCTGCCATGAACTATTTTACTGCTTCAAAAAGCTCATGATAATAAACATCGCGACTTGCTGTTCAGTAAAAAAGTAAAAATCTTCCCGTTCTTCCAGAAGCATCATGTGTTTATCTTTATACTCTGAATTTCCCCATTTTGACCACGAGGGTAACAGTCTGCAGCACATCAAATCTTTATTTACGTGTTCCGGCATTGGGCGTAACCTACGCAAATGATTGGCGGCCACGCATGTGTCGGGAGCAGCATCACACACACACTGCCAAATTACTTTAATTATTTATTTTTAATACCATCTGATGGTTTGAGTGTGGTTTAAGAGGGAAAAAATTATGAAATGAGGCACAGTTAATAGAAAATATGATGAGACGCAAAGAGCTGCACGCTCATTGGCCAAGAGCCGCGTGTTCGCCACCCCTGGTGTATATATATATTGTACAGTAGTGGACAAAATTGTTGGTACCCTTCAGTTAAAGAAAGTCCACAATGCTCATTGAAATGACTTGAAACGTTTAAAAGTAACAATAAATTAAAATTTATTGAAAATTAAATAATCCAAATCAGCCATTACTTTTGAGTTGTTGATTAACAGAATTATAAAAAAAAAAAAAACTAATGAAATAGGACTGGACAAAAATGATGGTACCCATAAAATGTTGTTTCACACCCCTTTGAGGCAATCACTGCAATGAAACGGTTTCTGTATTTGTCAATGAGCCTTCTGCACCTGTCCACAGGTATTTTGGCCCCCTCCTCATGAGCAAACTGCTCCAGTTGTCTCAGGTTTGACGGGTGTCTTCTCCAAATGGCATGTTTCAGCTCCTTCCACAGATGTTCAATGGGATTCATAGAAGGCCACTTCAGCACAGTGGGATAGAACTCAGAGTGGTACAGCACAACGGTTGAAAAGGATGCTGAGGAAAACCCTTTCCCAATTACTGCAACAACTGTTCTGGGGACAGACAAGTCTGACAAAAACCAAGAGGCCAGCCATGACCGTTTATAATTATCTAAACATTAAAAAATAGACTTTTACAAATTTCAGGTCAGATGAAGCAGAAAGTGGTGGTAAGAGAGCAACAAAAAAGAAAAGAAAAAAATAGTTTTTAAAGTATCCCCTCTGACGTAAATGTATCTACTAAATCTTTGCTCGTTGTGCAATCTTTGTCTGTTATGAATATTGACAAAAGAAATGACTCATAGTCTGATTTATATATTTATTTAATATAGGGGACAGCGCATATTAATAAACATTTCTGTCAATATACCAGGCAGTTGTGGAAGAGGTCCAGGTTTACCTCCAGAATGGTGAGAGACAAATTGTCCGTTCGTTTAGTTTTTGTCTAATTCATATTGATATATATATTTATATTAAACTCAAGTTGGCTAACACCGCTCAGCTTGTTACTACTTTAAGTGTTAGTGACAAATACCAACAATCATCAGATTCTAACCACGACAGAGGATATTTCAATTTCAATAAATACAAAAACAACAAACTAAAACAGCATAAAATCAATAAAAATTAATAAAAACCAATAAAACATCAAATCACACTGAGTTATGACGACCGATGGGCTACACAAGGCTTAAAAAGCTTTTTTTAAAATAAAGGTCTACAATGCAGAAGCATTAAAACTGCTCTTGATGGGTGCTAGCACAAAGTTTAAAAATTCAAGTTTGAAACCGCACCATATGGTGGAGCCCCCTCCAAGAGCAAGCATTCAACAGCAGGCATACAGACCAACGGCTTTTAGAAAATATAACGACCGAAGAGACCTACCAATTGGAGACCCTACAGCATCAAATGGCAGTTTTGATAACTGTAGCAGGCCCCAGCCAGGCCGTACCCATTTCCTTTATGTATGATTTATTTATACATTTTTCAAAATAAGACAAAAGACAATTCAAAACCACAATTACAAAGAAAGAAAAGAAAAGGAAAAAAAACATGTACACAAATGAATTAATAAAATCTTTCAAACAATATACTGAGACACTGCACACCTCATAACCGTTAATGTACTTGAAAGTTCACTGGGTCGTTTTCGGAGGCTGTTGCCCCTCGCCACCTCGGACGAGGAGAGGGCAGGTGAACAGCCTCTGACATGTTAGACCAAGGGAGATAAGGGAAGTCGGCAAATCATGTCCGTAACTTCGAGATAAGGATCGGCTCTAAGGGCTGGGAGACAT
>JAUDJI010000666.1:2251-13033 GCA_037389245.1 Oryzias sinensis | reverse complement strand
CCTTTCATATTAGATACTTGAGCCAGTGATCATAAAAGGATCAGTTTCATATTGATCTGAATCTGACCAATCAAGGACGGGTCAATTTGGATGCTTTGTTCCAGTTTTTACAAAAGTTATAATAAATCAATCAAAACTTTATTTATGCATCACTTTTTATCTCTTGTGCTGTCTTGAGGGGTTCAGATGACCCCACCCTGACATTGACGTGTTATCCCTACCATGATAAAGGTGGAGAGGATTTCATGTAATCCATGGAAACCAATGTAGATCAAAAATCAGACTTTGAAGAAAGAAGAAAAAAGGTTCAGCGCACTGTCATTTGGGGTCTAGGTGACCCCAGTCCCAACTTTAACGTGCCTTGGAGGCAGAGAGCACAAGGGTTAAACAATCAAATGTGACAGAAAGTGCTTTATAACTAAAAGAAAATCAAGAAAAAATCAACATTTTCAACCATCCTGTACACTAAAACTCAATATATTCCCATATCCCTCCCCCCCAAAAAATTCATAAAAAGCTAAGAATGGAGAGTCCTCAAGGTGAGGTCAATTCAAAGGAGAGGATCTGCCTCATGAATGGACAGCTTCCACGACCAAATGAGTTCCCCGACAAGAACTACGGTGGCCCCAAAGTCCAAACCACATGAACAAATCACGCAACGCAAAAACAAATTAAAGTTCACAACGAGACAAGCAAAACAAATAATAATTTTAAAAACTTTACATTTTAGAAAATCAAAAGATATTTCCAAATGAAAATGAAAATCCAAACTAACAAAACACAATAAAAAACTGGAAAAATATTTCAACAGAAGATATTTCTTTAAGCTCCTGGCCAGAGCTACTACAAAAGATGGGAATGACTCAATCAACTCAGTGTTCAGTGCTGATGTGATTTGGACTTTAGGGCCACCGTATAGCTCATTGGGAGACAAACACAAGTCAAATTTTAAAACTTTAAAACTGTAATAAAGCTAAAGTGGCCCAGATTTAATATAAAGTACAAGATAAAAAGAATAAAAATGACTTTGTAAGTGTTTAAGCATGTAAAAAGAATTTTATTTTACAGCTAGACTTAAAGCTTTTATTTCTAATCCTAAAAATAGTAGAGCATAAAAGATGCTTTACCTTGGTTCTTTGTAGTTTTGTAGTTTAGGATCTGAAGATCCTTTAGGGTTCATTTATAAAAACCAGATCTGAAAGGATATTAATGCACAACAAAAAAAAAAACACTTAAAAACTTAAGAAGAACCTTAATATCTCTGCAGCTGCTCTGCACAAACAAGGCAATAATTATTCAAAATGAGTCCAACCATCTGTCAAAGCAGCCAGAAAACATACCCCACTGCATGTTTTTTGACTGGTTTGTCAGATGCAAAGCAGCATCGGCTTCACCTACCTGATACACATCCCATCTTTTCGACTCTGTCAACGAAGATTCCCTTTCAGGCCAGGAATCGATGCTGCTTTTAAAGCCAATGAATATTTTTGGATGAAACCAGAATGTGTGCAGACGGTAGAAAAGGCAAGAAGCTTCAGACTCAGGTCTGTGAGTGACAGGTGAGTGCCAGAAAGCACAATTAAAACAAAACAACAACAGCAAAGACACAGCCGTGGAAGCAGAGTTCTATAGGGGGAAGACGACCTGATGAGAGAATCTGCAAACAGACCTGCAAGAAAAGGAAAGTAGAAGGTTTACATACCAGGATTTAGTCACATGTCAGGAAGGAAGGAGAAAGGTATATCATCCATGTGTAGGGATGGGTACCGTGCCCCGGTATTGAACCAGCCCCGGGGCCGCATTCTTCAAGACCGCAGTATCGTTAAGATCTGACCTTAACGGTTCTGCTATTGGTACTGGAGAAGTTACTTTTTTTTTTTTTGTGTCCCACAAAATATAAGCGTTATCTGCCATATTTAACTCACCAAGTCAGTCAATTTTCCGTTGATTAATGATGATATTAATTTCGGTATTCTCGTTGAAGCGGAGAGCTCTGTCTGTCTATTTGTGTGAACGGGGGGCGGGGCTGTTTTCAGACAGCACGCGCTGCGCGCGCACACACACAAGACAAGGCAGCGCACACACAGTCAGTGGCGATCTCGTAGGCAGGGCCGGCCCTGGTCTTCTGGGGGCCCTAAGCGAAATTTTATTTGTGGGCCCTCTAACTGATCAGCAGCACCAAAAAACACAACTTTTGTTGTAATATAAATGAGATATCTCCATTAATACATTTGTGAATTATTGTTGCTGCCGAAGAATTGAATACAGTATGTTGCCTGCATGTTGGATGCACATTTAGTGGTGCACAACAAATTTTAAATGCACAGAAATAAATATGAATGATAAATGTATATAGATATATAAATATATATTTTTTAATTTAACATTACACTGTAAAATCCAATAAGTAAACCTTACTTAAAAAAAGCATGCAAACCGATTGCCTTGAAAAAACCAAGTAAGGTGAAATAGGAATAGTATGTAGAACTAACAATTGCTTGTCTAGTATTGTACACTTACAAGAGAGTTCCAGTAACTTAAAACAAATTTGTATGGTATACTTAATCATTTACTTTAGATGTACTTGTCTTAGTATAGACTACTCAGAATCACTATTTTAAACAACTAAATAATTTCAAGTAAAATTCACTTTGTGAGTATTCCTAACTTATTTATGCAAGTTGTGCTAAGGTGATGTATTCTGCAGACAACTTGGAATAACCGAGTTAACTTTACTTCAAAGGCAATCCAGTTTACTTGTTAAAACCATGCAAACCGATTGCCTTAAAAAAACCAAGCAAGCGTTACTCAAATAACTTAAGTGCTAACAATCATCTATTATAAATCACAGAGAATAGGTTCACAATTTTTCAAATATAAATTTTACAACTGGACAAATAATTTAAAGGCAATGATACAATTCAAAGGTAAATATATTTATTTTTCTTAAAAACTGACACAAGGATGGTACACACAAGTTTGCACTGGGGTAAAAAAAATACAAATAGTCAAGTTTTTAAAATGTTTAAAACAAAAATATTTTACAGTACAAAAATCTAAATAAATGTATATAAAATCTATATAAGTAAATGGGCCATACCTTGAATCTTAACTTTAAATCAACAACATTTCAGAGACCAAACTTGATAGAACCAACGAGTTGACGAGTGCCAAAAGCAATGTCTCTGACACACGTCGATTACACTGGCAGACTCTTAACTTGCTCGAAAACCAATGGGCTGACAATTTTAAACAAGTGCCTTAGTTTTCCTTTTTTTTCTTCTATCAACTACTCTAATTCCACTGTCAGAACATTTTTTTTTTTTCAAATGTCAATTTTCATCACTCCTGCACATTGATTACTACGACGGAGTTTTAGGGCCATAAAAAAAAACTAAATTTACGAGATTTTATCTCGTAAATTTAGAACTTAAAATCTCAAAAATTTCCCCCCCAAAAATTCGTAGATTAAGAAGAAAACACCGAAGTTGTCCGTTTATCAGAACCTAGCTTGAAGATAAGTGATAAGTATGTGGAGCCTTTTGTGAAGCTTTATTTCCGGATTATTATAGGTTTAAAACAAAGAGATTCTGAACCTTTTGGCGACTCAAAATTAGATTATTTTCCGTGTAGCCGTCTTCCCGGGGTTCGGTGTCAGTAAAGCGGAGTCTCATATGTAAAATAAGGGGCTCAGAGACACGTTTGGGTGTAGACAATCGCTGAAGCCTTTATTTTCCTTTTCATTCAAATAACCTGAAGTTCATTTGTCACCCTACGTCATGAAGCTGTCATCTGAACACCAATGCAGAAGTAAACAGTTTTACATACATACATCCAGATAATTCATTCAGCATAAAACAATACAGATGAATGAAAATAGTCTTTTATATTAGCTTTAGAACGTTGAAAATGCCAAAAATGTGCTCCTCCTTTTGTGTGACGGAAGCATCACACAGACGTAGAGATCTTGTCTTTGGTGGAGGAAGAAAGGATCAAGCGGACAGCTGCGGGGAGACCCGATGGCTTCATCGTGCTGCAGAGATCCTGGAAACCAACCATCAGTAAATAAAATTTTAATGAATCGTAAATCAAACAAATGAGCTTCCAGACATTTGGAACGTTATCAATAAACATTCAGCTCACCTGTTCAACAAAGTTTAGTTTGTCTTCTCTGCGGCTGCGCGGCGTTCACCTGATGCTCTGCATGTTCACTTCCACTGTAATCTCCTAAGATAACGAGCTTTTTTCTCCTAAATTTACGAGTTTTTATCTCCTAAATCTACAAGTTTTTATCTCCTAAATTTACGAGATAAAATCTCATAATTTTACTCTATTTTTTTTTTTTTTTTGGTGGCCCTAATACTCCGTCGTAGATTACATCTCAGCTCAACAGGAGATTTTTCAGAGATTGTAGTTTTGGTGGCAGTTTGTTCTGTCCCAAACCAAACATCACTTTCTGAATGAAGTTGAAAGTGTTGATCATGCCTTTTGGGTACTTCAAAGTTAAAGCATACGACAGACCAAACAAGATGCAAATTGCCTGAGGCAGATTCTGCAGATTATCCAGTACTATACCTCCCTCCACAATGACTGCAGTAAACACTGGGTCAAGGTACAGTTTATTTGGAATCAGAGGTTCTTCTTCATCAATAACAGTCAGCACCCCAACGGACACTTGTGGCCAGCCATCAACATCACATGCCTGAATAAAACCAAACAATACAAATATTACAACAGGGAAACGTGAAAATCCACAGTTTTACATCATATCTATCTTGTTATTGATTTAAGTTTATTATAAAGTTCATAATAATTACTTTGCATTTTCCTATAATTTGTCCTTTTGTCATTTTATTTGAACATTTGTGCTGCAATGCTGCATGAATGCTAATTTGTCCTTCTATTTAACAGTCTTTAAACTAATTGCTGGAGGTTTGTCAATTTGTAAATGCTTTAACACCATAGACCAAGACCCACTGTGTTCTACTACTGGTCACAATTGTTACCAGACATAAGATCAACTGTTTCATGGACTTTTCAATATTTTTTTTCACTTAATTGGCGTTGATTGTTTATTATCCTTACAAATACAATACACATTTAGTAACACTTACAGGTTCATAAGTTAAAATTCATTAACTGCATTAGTTAACATGAACTAAAAATGAATTGCACTTATAAAGCAGCACTTTATCTTTTATGTTAAATGTTAATTTCAACATTTACAAATACTTTATTAAAATCTTGTTAACATTAGTTAATGCACTGGGAACTTACTTTTGTATTGTAAAATTGCTATGAAAATAAAGGTAAAGTTTTCCTGATTTATTTTCTCTGATCACCCTTCTAGCTTACACTGAATTACCCCATTTTGGAGCCTTTGTCTTTTTACTGCACTCATAGGATGTAATCAAGATTAATCTTAAGTGTTATCTCAATAAAAGGGCAGCAAATACACTACCTGTCAAAAGTTAGGAAAAAGGTAGTTTTATTAATTTTCTAAAGAAATGCTGTATTATTTTAATACTTTAAAAAAAATTATGAAAAGTTTTTTGGTAACTAGTAGAGTTTTTGGCCAAACAACTTTCGGAGCACAGAAGTGCAATTGATGACAATTCTGATTTTTTGGAAGAAGTAACTCTTAATTTTTTTTTACAATGAGAACTTACATTGCAGGTGTTGTAGAAGTTACTGGCATCATCACCAAGCAGGATAGGTAAGCCCTGGAGCACAAGAGTCTGCATTGCTGTCACATCTGCTTCTTTCTAGAAGTAGATGAAAAAAAAGAGATCAAGTTCAAGATCATGAAACTTTAAAGCTACAGTAAAAATAAATTAGCTTACTTCACCTAAGGATTTAAATTCTGTCATTAATTATATTAATCCTGTCACAGAATAATAAACAAAATTAAGGCTGCAGTAAACTTACCCCTGTATTCATTTGCTGCATAAGCTCATCCAAATTCTCTCCAACGGTTCCTTTCTTGGACTTGAAGATTGTGACAAAGCGTGGTGTTTAGCGATCCAAGGCATGATAAAAGTTACTCTGCTGATCTGTGGTGACTATCCTGGTAAACTCTGCAAACACATACACATGATGCAACAAAAAAAGAAAAAAACTGAGGGTTGGGACAGTGTGGACATTTGTTAATGTTTGGTCAGGGCTACAGGCCAATTCTAAAGACAAACCTAAACAGAATGCAGTTTCTCATGGTCGAAAAAGGAATATGAATAAGTACTTACTTGTCTCTGGTATTGGCTGTTGCTGAGTGAAGCCTCCATGTTTTAGACAATAATGTTTTAACAAAAGTCATCTTTCGTTTGCAGAAAAGTGCTTACAGTTCCCCTGCATCTGCAAGAGATTATTTGAAGTGGACATATATTTTTAGTTGGTTTAGTCAACAAAATATAAAGTCCTCACCAGTGTATCAAGACCTGTTTGTTGAAGACCAAACAGGAGGCAGTTGCCAGAAGGACTTCTTCTAAAAAAAGAGCAAAATTTAATTAACAGGTTCTGCTTTGCAAAATTAAAGACACATTCCTTGATAAATGCATATTCTACAAGCATTACAGAAAATATACCTTTAAATACGCAGTTCTATAATTATGCATGTGTGACTTCAGTACAGGCCATTTTAAAACAGTGTTTCCTCTGATAACTTTCATTAATGTTGTGCTAGTACAAAAAAAAAATACTGGAAAAGAAAACTTTCATGTGATATTAAGATTTCTTAGTTTAACATCCCTTTTAACATTACTATGTTTCTTATTTTAGAAGACGGCTCAGTATATCAGCAGTGATATAAAACAGTTGAGTTTGAGTAAGGAAACATTTTACAGTGCCTGTATTATATTCTTAATTTACTGAATTTAAAAATAATAGTTAATGTGAAATCACAAAGTATATTAAACATAATCACAAACATCTTCTCTGCATAACAGTAAATGTCGCCATTTCAGCAGCTTTCTCTCCATGAAATGTTTATGGCAGGGTTGGACCTCACTACTTCAAGCCGTTGGCTGGAGAACCTGTCCACGTCCTTGTTCCTACTGAACTGTCCCCTGTATTAGCACCATAAAGAACAAAAAAAGAATAACATCAACACAATGACACACAGAGAACTTTAAACAAGCACATGCATAAATATAACTTCATAAAATCAAAAAATGTTACAATAATTGATTGCTAAAATTAGTTTTATTTACTTGCCTGAATAAAGCTGTTTGTTTCCCAATTCAATCTCTTCTCTGGTAATTCATCCACTAATAAGTATCTCCTGTTGGTAAAAAATATGTTTAGATAGAACATGCATTAATTCAATGATTAGCTTTGTATTATTTGACTAAATTACAAAACTATATAAACATTTATATTCCGTTTCTGTTTTGAATTAAGTGCACACAATTAAAGTCTCTAAGTAACACTTTCAATGAATGTGTCATTTGGCTGTGGTCATCCATTTTTCACCAAAGTTTTAAAGCATCCTTCTCCCTCAGTCCTCATCTTGACGTTCACACTTTACTAGGAGTTTGCAGCGTCTCAGCTGTGGCAAAAAGCACCTGCTGCTCCTGTACAGTCTCACCCCACACCCACCCATCCCGCCGCCCCTGTCAATTCAAATGCTCGCGCTTTTGGACACATTTTTTGTTTCTGCGGTCAATTCAAATTCAGCCATCGACAGTTCAAAACTCCACACCGTCCCGGTCGACAGTTCAAATTCAGTGCGCTTCTAAAAAAAAACCCTTTCCCCCCGCCGTCAATTCAAATTCGGCTCCGAGTCCCCCGTCGACAGTTCATAAACCCCCACCCTCGGCCGGCAGTTCAAATTCAGCGCGCTATTACATATAACCTCATTTTCTACGGTCGTCAACAGTGCGTTTTAACTATTACTATTATTATTATTTTAACTTTAACTATTTTCCCTACACACATTTTGTTTATTCAGTATCGTTTTAACTCCCGCTAAGAAAGTATTAAGCTAGCAGTTACCCTGACATTCGGCGAATAAAACCACGAACGGCTCAAATACATTCAAAATTTAGCGATACAGATTTGTCCTGCTTCTGACAAAACATTAACAAAAGTAAAACTGTTTTATTGTATTTAAAATACTTACGGTAATTATGCAACGACGCGACGGCGGCAGAGGGCTTCCTGCTCCGCTTCTCCGTTCATTCCTCTGCTCCTTCCGCTCGAAAAAAAGAGGGAAAAGAAGGCGCTGGCCGTGTGCGCATGCGCGCAGATCATTGCACAACGACTGAAGTTTTTCTAGTAAAACTTACAAAATATTAATGAATGCTGCCAAAGTTATTTCAAAAATTTGAAAGATAGTTCTTACTTATAAACAGATAGTTTGTCATTACTCATAAAAAATATGTAAAATGTAAATTCTTTACTCAAAAATCTTTGTATTAGCAAAATATTCAAATTATTTTGTAAATATTACAAGGAATAAATACTTATATATTTCTGGAGCAAAAAGTTAGTTTTTTCAGTGCATGCTCTTGCAGTGCCGCTTCTTTTTCTTCGTTTTTTTGTTCTGCACATTAGGTATGCTTTATTGCACTGCTGCCTCTCATTGGTGTAATAACGTCATTGCATCATTTGTTGCTACTTGGTTGTTTCAAGTAAGCGTCACTCAAACAATTAAGTAAATTGTTATTTTCAACCTGCAATTGACTGTAACTCAACAAAACCTAGTAAGAAGTATGTATTTTACATTACTGAGTAAAGTTAACTAAGTATATGTGAGTCAGGAAAGCTATTACAATTTACAGTGTAGGCACTCAACAAATGACATTCCCAAAACTCCAACTTTTAAAAACAGCAACTTAACAGAAAATCAAATAACGATAAAACAATCAAAAATAAAGAAAACAACAGCTCAATGAGGGGATTTTGGAAAGTCAGAGTCTTTATCAGTCTGAAAAGGACCTCTCTGCACCAAATCCATTCTTACTGGATCAGAGACTGTGGTTGGCCATTCAGCTGGACCAACTGGATTTGAGGAAGGTGGAATTTTGGATCCAGTAGGCTTCTCTTCCATACACGCCTCTCTTGGAGACTCTGGAACATTAGAGACAGAACTTCAATAAAAGCAAACAGTGAAAAGTAAAACAGTCAAATGTTTCCCTTTCAACAGTAGAAGTGGGGACAGCAGTTTCTTCTGCAGCTAGAAAACAAGAATTATTATTATAGAATAATCAATGATAAAGCCAATAAAATATCTATAGCAGAATATTAATAATGGCTCATTTAAAATCTGTGTGCAGGTTTTTCACAATTTCCTAATCTTTTTATACATTTATGAGAGATTTATTGTTTGATTATTTGCATGAGGTGATATTTATTAATTTAATTATGAAGAACTTGGGACATTCTCTTCAGCTGCTGTTTATGAAAAAAAGGGTTTATGCAGACATTGTTTTTCAAACTCCTTTACATGCTTTAAAAAATTACCTGAGATGACATATTCAGTGATGACAAGAACATGTTGGGATGTGGACGCTGCACCACCTCCAATACGTTATGAGAGCAGAAGAAACTGTCTGCTGAGACTGAAGTGTGCAAAACATCATCATTATGTAGAATCAAAACTGCAAAATACAAATAAGAAAAAAATTTACCCATTTATAAATAATAAATGTGAACACTAATTTGAGTATAAGTGAAAATATAAGCATTTATACACGTCTTTATCAATTATTTTACGTTCATGATTTTAAAATTAGTACATTTATTTTGTTTATCATTTATAAATGAGAACATTTATTTCCTATGTATTTGGCAGTTTTGATTCTCCATATTCCATGCCAATGCAAAATTTTAAGACACATTCAATGTTGAAAAAGTCAGACTACCTGACCTGCTATAATAAACAGCAGTTTTTTTAATGACATAAACCGGAAAATGAAGAACGCACGCATGAGTAAAGCATTTTTCAGCATAACATCATCATTACTTTTCTCTGCTCTTAGCCGTTTTAGAAGGTCATGTCCGACCTTATGATCTTGGAAACTTGGATAACAGAATTATTTTCGAGTTTTCCATTGGAAATGACGACAAACGGGATTGTTTATGCAAGCTTCACATCGGATCGATAATTATTTGACGCAAATTGCGCAGCTGCACCGAAAGGCAGGATAATGTATAAATACGGCTCCAACATCATCCAAACTTACCATATGATTGATGTTAAAGTTCTTCGTCTTTTTTCAGCTCCTAATGATGGATAAAGTCTCTTTGGCATGAAGTTCTCTTGTCGTTTTGATCAGTATGATAAAATGTGCTCGTTTTTTCTTTTTCCCAACTTTATTGAAACAAAATGCGCTCGTAAATGCACACTGTGTATGGCTTAGATTGAATGATGTTGACCAATCGTTGCTAAGAGGGGCGTGACACCCTTATTTGGGTTGCCAGATTGGTTCAGGTGTGTTGAAAGGGGGATCACAAAAGTGCAGGCAAGTTTCTTTTGCACAACATTCGGAGCGCACGTTGGTACGGAAATTCTATCAAATGGGTTGCCAGATTTGGGTCTTTCTTTATTTCATTTTTTTCGCCACTTCGGGGCCCTGGTGATGACGGGGGCCCTACGCGGCTGCGTAATTCGCGTATAGGGAGGGCCGGCCATGCTCGTAGGGGACACGTGAGCGCCCTAGACTAAGAACTAACGTTTCTGCGTAAAAATTATTAAGTTTGCCTACCATGCTGTCACCTTGCTGCTACGATGACCGTATGTTGCGCTGTTTGTGCAGAACAGGCTGGGGCAGCGGGAGGGGGGGT
>JAUDJI010000665.1:0-13034 GCA_037389245.1 Oryzias sinensis | reverse complement strand
GGTCATAGGCAAACATGACAGGTGGAGTCGATGCCAAAGAGCTCCATTTGGGTGTGATCTGACCACAGCAGCTTCTCCCAATCACTCTCTGAATCATGAAGGGGTTTGTTGGAGGGGCCGGCCCATGTGATTCTGAAGCAGGGGTATTTTGTGAGCACTGCAAGAGGTTCAACCGGGAGGTAGAAGCAACGGTTTTCTTGGTGACTGTGGTTCCAGCTGCTTTGACATCATCAACCAACTCCTGCCGTGTTGTTTTAGGCCGATTTCCCTCTGTTCTCATGATCATGGAAACTCCACCAGGTCAGATCTGGTTCTGAGCCCCAGACCTAAAGGTGGATTGATTGATGGTCGAGTTGCAGCAACAGTTGTCATCTTAACCTCCAGCTACTTGCTGCTGGTTTTTTAGTCCATTCTGGTCTGGTGCAGGTCTACAATCTTCTCCCTTCAATCTGCTGAAAGCTCTCTAGTCTTCCCATGTTGGAGAGTTTGGAGTCTGATGGACTGATTCTGTGGACAGGTGTCTTTCTACAGGTGATTAGTCCAAACAGGTGTATTCAGGGTTGATCAGGAGAGTCTAACTAGTCTGTGTGAGTCTCAATGGTTAGTATGAGATCCAATACTCATTTCCCTCGATAAAATACAAACACATGTATATGTATTCTTTTGATTCAGTTTCTTGATTTTCTATCTCCCACTATTCAAAGGAGCCTACCGTTAAGATGACAGAATGTCACTTTCTCTTTAAATGGGCAAACCTACAAAGTCAACAAGGGATGAAATACTTATTTCCTCCCCTGTATGTCCTCCATCATCGGTAAAATGCCACAAAAACACAATTTTCATCAGATTGGGTTTTCACCAAAGTTTGATGTACTTGTTTTTTTTTCTGTTTTCCCAACAAATTACCAAATTTTTCCTGGTTGTGTGATACTCTGAGTTGTCCAGTCATATTTGTAAAAAAAAAAAAATCAAAGGGAGCTGAAGACATGCGTTATATTTTAAAATCAAGAGGTTTGTCTTGTAAAACAAGCAGACGTTTGTTTCTCTGTACATAAATACCATGTCACAGCCCCGTGAATCCTCCCCTCAGCAACACTTTCTCCCAGTACTTGGCATCTTGTGTGTTCCAGGCTTTTTGGAGACTTTGCTTCAGTTCTTCTGTGGACTTAGGCGGTCTCATCTGTGCCTCCGTGTAATTATAGATGGACGCAATGATGTTGAGATGAAGGCTCTGCGGGGGCCATGCCATCTGCTGCAGGACTGTGTTCTTCTTGATGCTGGAGATAGCTCTTTATGTTTGAGGCTGAGTAATGAGGAGGAATTTAACACTGATCCCGAGCCTCCCTGATGGGGTAGGAGGGTAAATGGATGAAGTGTTTTCACACAGTGGCTGTGTTAGGAATTCAATTCAAAGGAAAGTCACGATCTTTTAAATATTTATTTTCCTCTAATCTGCCCTGAAATCTTCGTCTTTAGCTTCAAAATAATGATCTTTGTTATTTCACAAGACCTTGCCAGCCTCCTTTGTGTTACCAAAGATCACGAAGGAGTCTCTGAGCCCTGCAGAGGCGTGTCAGCTGCCTGTGGAGCTGGCCTCAGTCATCACTGCAGAGGTGGTGGGGGCCCGTGGAGCACCTGGTGGAAAAACAGCACCTACAGCAGAGCCGCCGCGCAACTACAGTACATCAGCTGCAGTGTGCACGGCAGTCAGGGACTTCGCTAACTGCCTCAGGGTCAGCCTAAGTACTCTGACTTCAGACTGGCTCAACATTTACATCAGACTGTATTTCATCTCCAGTTGTCAGATGGCAACTAGACCTGCCAGTTGGCATGTGGGGCCCGAGCAACATTTGCATCAGACCACAAATCCTTCAATGCAACACACCTCGCCTGTGCTGCCTCTCTGCTCTCACTGACACTCCTGTGGAGGTGCAGCTCTGCAGGAAGTTACTAAATAAGTACCGTGTTGCACACCTACTATGACTTATTCATGTCTGTCTCTAAGACTTCAGCAATAAAGTTAAGAACATCTCAGATTATCTGAATCTTTCTTTGGGGATTTCTGTGCTGTTTCTCTTTATGACAGTTCTTTGTTCAAAATGAAATAATGCCAATCTGTATAAAAGGAGAACTTTATCGTTATTTGAATATAGTTTCTTCTGTTTAGGAAACACAATTAACTCCTTTTGGGTCAAATGAAAAGCAGATTCGTTTTAACAAACTCATGGGTATCATACATTTCTGTCCTGCAGCAGTCTTGAACTGCTTTGGCAATCATTTTACTGCTTCCCTGTCACACACTCATCTTCTGGAGTCCGGCATCCACGGTCTACAAACACAATTTAAGTTTTGTTGACCTTTGACCTTGGGCAGAGGTTGCCATCTTGGATTAAAAAAGAAAAATCACCTTTAGTACCAGCTACAAAATTAACTCCTCCAACGGATTTCAATCTATCGCCTCCTAACTTCTTGAGCATCACGGTAAAGCTACTAGGGAAATTTTTTTTTTTAAAGTTGTAGACTTTGAATGGTGTTAGCGTGGCGTTAGTGTGGCATTTTTTCCCACAACGTTGCATAAATGCTTTTATAATCCGTAATTATAAGACATCACTTGAGGTAAAAAACACAAAAACAGTTTTATTACTTGGTATTTGATGTAAAACATACCGTTAACATAATGAACTCTGAATAATGTAGAAAAGGACAAGAAATAAAAACCGATGAAAGCGGCATTCTGGCTCACATGCACTACCTGCCCCCAGCCAAGCAGACCCCCTTAGGCCCACCCTCATTGACTGAGCGGCTGCTTCCCTCTCCCCTTTGCCCTTGACATCCTGGTCATAGCTGCACAGGGCAAATTCATGAAGAAGGAAAAACCCGGTTTCAAAATGGCCACTTTCCTGTAGGTTTTAGCTCCTGAGCAACCATTTTGCTTTTTGGTCACCTGGGGTGACGACAATGTTTATGGGATTTTTAGAAGAAAAATCTAAAGTCAACTGTTAGATTTTTCCTGGCAACAGAGGTTTTTACACGTTCCTAATACTTCTAACTCGTATGTCGTATTGTTTTGTTCCGCTTCAACCAGAGATTCAATTATTACATCTCTGGTTATCATATTTTATAGAACTTAATGATTATTAAACTGAACGAGCCACTCATTTACTTTTTTAGCTTCCAACTGTTCTAATTCTTTGAGTAAAAAATCCCATAATTACTTTACTTTTTTGTAGAGATACTAAGATTAAAAATGGGAGGGGGGGGGATCAACCTATTAAATCATCCTAACACAAAATACTAAAAATCATACAAAAAAACAATTGAAACTTTTTTATTGCAGAGGCAGACCCACAAACAAAATCTGAATTTTGAGTCAATTAAACACCTTTGGGCTGAGATGTTGATTTAAAAACACACAACAGTGATAAATACTCTTGAAATTGCCCATTTATTCACAAATTGTGAGTATTGTTGGATGAAATACATTAATTTGTCGTCCTTGAGGGGAGTCTGTTACTTTCCCCCTGAAAAGTGCTTTTAAAAGTTTGCAATAGTGAAAAGACATTCTCCCCCTTAATGGAGTGAAGTTCCAGCAGGCCCTGCAAATGAGGAGTGACAGCAGGTGATATCGCACAGCCCCCTGGGTAATTATGCTCTGCTTAGTCTGGCTTGAAGGAGGTGAGACTCTCACAAACACGGGGGGTTAAACCAACCAACAAGATGTTTTTTTCTGACGCTAAGGGCTTAGCTTCACGTAAGGACGCCGTTTATCCTCCTAACGGTTATCAGCTGGAAGGGAAGGCTCCACTCAAACAGGTCTGCATGCAACGCTCAGTGCATGTAACTGCTTGCAATCAAAAACAAGCATGTTTGCTGCATGGTGTCCTGGTGAGAGGTGTAATCAAGTTCAGAGCAATTAGACAGGTTTGTTGTTCTCTACAGCCATGTTACGTACCAGTGGGATGCTGATTGACTCAACCATCTAATTAGGTTTCGTTATGTATGCTCTGCTACTTGTAACGGTTGGCAGTGAGGCCCTCATCTTTAGAACGATGTGAGGATTCCCAGAACCTTCTTCTTTAACTCTGGACTCCACCTAAAGGGCTATTTCACTTTCAAACATTTTGTTTCTTTTAAATCACTGTGTTGTTGTGTTACATTTCTTTTTTATCCATTTTTACAGACGTTACCTGCACCTTTTATTGTTGAGACCAGGTCACTTTTATTTATGTAGTTGTTTGTTTGTTTTTGGAGAAAATACACTTTCACACAATATTGTTGTCTCAGTATGTAATATTAACAATTACTGGGATGGATTTGACTTAAAAAACATACGAATTCAAAAACAAAACCTAAATGGTAAAAGCTTTTGCTTTTCTTCTACTGTTTAAAAAAACGGTTTATGGAAAACATTAACTTTGGGACCTAAGGTTGGAACCTAAACTCAAGAGTAAAATCTTAGGTTACTCCACACTTTTAAAGACTTAAGAGAATTTCAGGCAGGTTAGCAGTGCATTTACGTGTTTCCACCTCCCCGCGGGCGCTTCAACTTCGTGTCCAGAAGAACCAGAGCTGTGTCCAAATTCCCACCCCAAGCCTTATATAGTGAACAATATTGTGCGTTTGCCATTTTCTAGTGCTGTCCGAATCTACAATTCCAAAATCCAGTGTCCTAGAAATTTCCCAGAAGTCTCTGTGAAAAACCAGTGTGTAGCGATGCTCACTAGGTCAGAGATTATAGACCACAATGCATTGCATCGGAAGGGTTTTTTGCCAAAAAAATGTATTTAAATGTATTTTTTAATAAACCATCGTTTTTATCTTTAGCAGACAGTGGACTCATGAGTAATTGTCGCGAAATGCTCATATCAATTAGATTTTAACTTCGTAAAATGGATGACGTCAAATCTGCCATTAAAATAAAGGAGTGATCGTGGAGTCTGAACTGATTTTAAAATCCAGGGCACCACATACTATCTAGTATTTTAGTAGTTAGGGTGTGAAGTCAGACACAGTCCAGGTGTGCGCTCCACGCCCCCTGTCATCCATTTCCGCGAGCGCTGCGTTTGTCCCCCCCCTCCTTCCACCTGTTAGGGGTACTTTAATACCCAACGTTTTCTTTGGAGATCTTGTTTTATTGTATCTGAGCGGAGACTCATGCCAAACTAACAGAAAATCCAGAAAATAAAGCATTCTGTACTGCATGAGTTGTCTGACTGCAATGTTCTTGTGGCATTTTTCTGATGCCTCAGGAGCTTAATATTAAAGATATTAAGTTTAAAGTTGTATTTTTGAGTTTTTCTTTATTCAAACTGCTGTGACGAAAAATGCAGTTTGAAAAGAATTTGTTTGTTTGCAATGCAGAAAACGTGAAAATAACACAAATCCAAAGAAATGAAACAAAATAAAATGTTTCAGAAAATAAAAGTAATTTCCAAAAATCAAAAGGAAATGAAGGAAAATAAGAAACCAAAAAAGATGTGAAGTATGGGACACCAGTGATGATGTTTTTTCCTTTCCAGCTGGAAGGTGTTTCATGGTGATATTTTCAGACAGACAGTATTTCGTTAAGCGTCTAGTCAGACATAATAAAAACCTTTAGTGAAATACAGTTCAGGCAAAACATCCTTCTGCTTTCACTTTTTACATTTTATTTTGATTTCTGGATAGTTATTGTCAAATGTTTCATTTTTATTCTGTTTTATTATTTTGCTTTGATTTCTTAAATGTAATGGTTTTTTTTATCATTTTGTTTTGCTCCTTTAATTGATCTTTAATTCATTTTCGCTCAATCACCTTCTAAACGTGTTTTTGTCCCTTTCGGGGTCACAGGGAGGAGCCTATCCTGGCCCCTGGGGGGTATGAAAGTTATCTTTCATATGTTTTTGTGTTGAGTGATTTGTTTGTTTGGGATTTGGACTTCAGGGCCACCGTAATAAGTCTGCATTACTAGAAGATTTTGAAAAAAGGTTTTTGTACTTGAAAATCTGTACTATGAAAATTTTAACAAAAAAGGACAAGTTGGGAATTATTATGGAAACTTGTGACAAATATTGTTGTTTTTAAAGGATTATTGTCACTTTATGAAGGTTAAAATAATCCCTAAGCATCAAAGCATTTTTTAGGAGAATTCAAACACTAGAAATATCAGCAAATAGTAGAATAATACAGAGTGTCGATATCGACACCGGCAGGAATAAAAAACAACATTATGGAAAAAGCCAACACTCCACTGATTGCAAAAGGGAAGAACATCAAAGCTGAGAGTTTTTAGAGGATCTAAACTGATCATTTCAAATGGCAGACCAACAAAAAGAGTACAGTTTGTTAGGACTTTCTCATCATCTGACGGATTGTGTTGTGAATTACCGTGAGAAGATCCATTTGACGAATCCGAGAAATCAAGAGCGAGAAGATGAAGAGTGCATGATGGAGAATCACAGATGTTACGGGGAGCGAAAAGCTCCGGCCGTGTGACACTTTATCTATGAAAATGGATAAAGCGAGAAAAAGCCGAGGATCAACACAGTGAGGGCAGAGTCTCCATAGACTAATTATTCCTGTGACAAAGTGGAAACTGTGCCACCATTGTCCTCGCTAAACCCATCACACATGTAGTGCTGAAAAAAAAAAAAAAATATATATATATATATAAAACCTGCTTCTGTCTGAATCTTTTCCATACCTGCAGGTGAGCGCAAAGAGAGGCTGTGATTAAGGTGGCACACGGAGGAGGGAATCAACGGCATTGCCCACCTTTGGGGCTTTCCTTAAGTGGCCTTAAATAAGATAATAAGAGCGATGGGCACAAAAGAAAGGACCGTGTCTGCTGGCATGAGTACGACGGCCGTGTTAGCGGTGATATCTTTGAGGGGGGATAGTGTGCCAGTAATGAGACAGGCTTGCCTTCCCTTGCCGGCTTAATTAATCCTACATTTTCATAGCGTATAATCACTGCCCACAGAGCAGGCCAGAGAACAGAGATGTCGCAGGATTCTCTATCTCTGGCCCTATCTTTCTCTTTTTCTGTCTTTCCCTCTCCCTGCAATTTATTAACCCGGTATCCCAAGTGAAGTGAAACCCCACAGTATAGGCCTATCTGTCATGTCTACATTATCAGGAAAACACACTGCCGACCATATTGTGCTACAAGGGGCTCGGGCAAATTACTATTTTTATGGGACGTGATAAAGGAAACGCTGCCTTACGTTCAAATGCATACATAACTGCCGTAGAGGAAAGGATCGAGTGCTTGAGATTGCTGCGTGTTTGGATCTTTGCGTGGAAACCAGCACCACTGATGGATAACCCAGGGATTTGTTGGCGGCTCATAAAAACGTGTTCCTACACGGTTAAAACACAATAAGGCCTTTAAAATGCAATACACCGCCAAATAAAGATGTAGGGTAGTAAGAACTTTGCAAAAAAAGAACCCTGATAATGTTACACTAATGGTACTCATACAACTTAAGAAAAAACTTGCACGCATATTTTTAATGCCCTGCTATGACTTTTTTATGACTACTTTTTTTTTTCAGATGAATTTGCAGGGCCACTTATACACGGACATGTTATTGGGTCGCCAAAAAATGTAATTACAGCTCCATATGGAGAGAAAAATAAGTGAGAGATCGAGATAAATCGAACTCCTGTGTCGCCGTATGTTATATGAACTGTACGAGTATTATTCAGTGACCTTATCGCTTGACACGAATTGTTTTTATTCCAATGACTCCTACAGTGCTGATGCATCAAGGTCTGTGGTGTCTGTGTGCCGCCGAAGCCCGATTGGACAACAATACACCGAGACGATAAAGAGAGGGAAGTGAAAAGTCACATTCTGTCACATCTCATGATCTCCCGGCTGAAATGTGAGGCCCGCGGACCCTTGAGGGTGACATCCTCAATATACCAACGCACCAAAACGCAGAGAGGAGAAGGAGGGGGAGGAACACCGGGGCTGGGTGGAATGGAGAGGCAAGAAAGAGGAGAGGGGTGGAGCAGAGGGAGGAAACCAGAGCGGAGGATTTACTGGTAAATAAGCTGGAGTAAATTCAAGCGATGGCATCCCTCCCCGTCTTTCCCAGAGCCTGTTTTTTCCCTTCCTCTCCTCTATCTCTCTCCCTCAATCGCTGTCGCACCGAGACAGCGCCAACCTCAAAGTGACAGGCCCTCAAACGACTTGGCAAGGAAACCAAGCATTAATTAAGTCATTGCCGGACTGTAATTTCCTTGAGAAGGAGAAAAAATGCACAAGAAAAGGTTACTGAGACCTTTTCTGTGTCAAAATTACCATTCGTCATGAATATTAATGCACCTAATGAAGACAACCTTTGCTTCATCAAGAATGTTCTGGAGCAGGGTGCCACGCTGATAGACTCTCCCTGGCTGTTTTTCTCCTTCAGTCAGGAGACGAAAGCGGCACACACAAACAGATGGAGATTTACTCCTCTGAATCAATAGAATACTGCTAGATCTGTTTCTTTACATCAAGCTAAATCTGGTTTTATATATTTTTTAGAATGCGTCTGGGTGTGGAGGATGAATCATTTCCGAAGGTTCCGCATTGGGATTTGATTCTATTTGTGTAAAAAACTTGATCCAGATCAGATGTCCATTAACTTAATTAGTTACAAGATGTTTTCCCTCTATTACCTTTATTAAAATCTATTGTTATTTGTCATTTACACTTTTGGAGAACCGCATTAAAATTTGAAATGTGAAAATGTTTTTTCTTTACATATAATTAGTTTTAATATGTTGATAGTTTAATTTAAAAAGTTTTGCCTTCCCAATTTCTGAGTCAATATTAGTTTCATTCTTGACAAAGATTAGGAAATCATGAGTACAAGCCTCTTTAAGGATCAGTAATCGTACCTTAGCTAGAAGAACTGCTGTCTTCATGTTAATAATAATAAAACAATAATAACATGTGTTTTTTATCCTTTAATTTGTTATTTTCAACCACTCTGCCACAGCTTCCAAAGCCTTCTGCCCCTCCTATTGCTCCCCATATAAAATGTTGTAGCTCCGCCACTGATTTGGTATTGTATTGTATTCTGATTGTACATTTGTTCAGAGGCCCAAATAGAGTTTGTAGAGCTTCATAGTATGAATCAGATCCAGGGGGTCCCCTGGTTTGAGGATCTGCAGTTCTGCCAAGGCCGCATTAACAAAACCTGAGCCCAGTTTTCAATTCAGAAAACACATTTTTCTTTACAGTTCATAGAAGAGTAAACACTTTTTTTTCAGGAATTCTGCAAATACATGAACATGTTTGTTGAATATTGTAATCAGAGATGATTTGATGCTTATCTTTTAGGAAAAAAGCAGGTCAAAGCTGGTTCATCCCAAATTATTGCTCTCTATAAAAATGACAAGAAAACCGGCAGGTTAGTCCAGTTTGGTTAGTCCAGAAAGAACAGAGTGTGGCTTTGTTCTGCTTCACAGCATGCAGACCAGCAATAACAATCATTTTATGGCTGTCACAGCATGTAGCAACCCACCGTCAGGCAACTGCACGTGAAAGTAAATACCGTTTTAGAGGAAACCAAACCAGAGATGAAAGTCATCAAGTAATGCAGCATAACCCTTGTGCTATCTTAGATGACCCCCCCTTACATTGACGTGTTCTCCCTAACATGACAAAGGTGGATAAAGGTGGAAAGATTTCATGTAATCCATGGACACCAGTGAAGATCACAAATCATTGAAGAACAAAGGTTCAGAGCTCTGTCTAGTGGGTCTAGATGACCCAACTCCCAATGGTAAAGTGCCTAGGACAGCACAAGGGTTAAATGTAGCTGAAGAAAGTTCAAAACCGTTTTAACAAGTTAAAAAGAACTAAGAGCCGATTCAAGTTCTTGAAAATGTTTGGAGCATTTCTTTATCAGGAGAGGCTATTGTACGTCACTTAAGTCTACTTTCTTACTCATTAAGCTACGTCTACACCAAGCGTTATGGTGTTTAATGTGGTGTTCACACTGGACAAGCAGGGAGGGGCTTCTTCTGTTGCTGTTTACTAGAAACAAGTGTAAGTGGTGGAAATCTGGTGAATCATGCTCCAGACTTTTCCTTTCACAGCTCTATTCTGATATGTGACAGACTTGGTGTCCTTGAATTTGGACACAAAAATGAATAAAGCCGCAAGCGGCGTTGTATGGCCCGCAGACGCAACCCGCCTTCCGAGCCCACCTCTATGCACCACAGCTGCCCTCACCGCCCTCACTGCCCACTTTTGATAAAGGCTAGTCAAATCGGTATTTGCTAATTATGCTAACTATGCTAGTCATGCTAACATTGCTTAAAGTGCTAGCATAGCGATCAGCATCATCAACTGACTCCGAAAAACACATTCCTCCATTGGCGAGAGCTATATGTCATAAGTTGCTAAAAAACCCACTTTTTCCAAAATGGCGGCTTTTCTGTTGATTTTATCTCCATAGCAACCATTTTATGTTTTGGTCCCCTCGGGAGGACGAACAGATTGACATTAGTTTCGGACAAATCGGTAAAAGTAAACTTTTTGTTGTCCTTAGCAACAGTGGTTTTATGCTAACCACGCCCACATTCCTTATATGTCCATATCCAGTGTTTTTCAATGTATTCATTTTCAGGCATTATTGCATGCATTCAAATTTCACAGTAGTCCATTGAAAAACATAGCAGTTATAACACTGCGCCACTTTGCTAGCTCGCCACGCGCACGCCGTTTAAAATCTACAACTTCTAATTCCAACATTTTTTCCACAGTAGCTTGCCATTGATGCCCAAAAAGTTTCGAGACAATCGAGGAAAATTCCAACGACAAGTTTAAGTTTGAATCTGGTGGTAAAGGTGTTTTTTATAGAAAATTCAAGATGGCCGCCTTTTCCCGAGGTCAAAGGTCGACGAAACTCCAGAGGTGATTGTAGACTTACGCTAGGGACATGCCCGTCAAATTTCGTGAAAATCGCTCGAAAAAAAGTTCATTTTTCCATATTGTGTAAAAACGCGAAAAACTGAAAAAAGCCGATTTTGGCACAAAATGGCCGCCAAACCGTAGGTCGTGTCGCCATCACGTAATGATTTCAAAACTTTGTTTGGATATACCTGACAAAGTTATCTGGGTTTCGTTAGCCGATTCTTAAAAATAAAATCCGAAAAAAATTTTTTTTGCCGAGTCAGCACTTTTTTTTGCGATCGTTTTTTTTTTACCACGGCCACATTCCTTTACCGATTTTGTCGTATGTGACATTGTTTTGTTCAGTGTGGGCCAGGGTATCGCATATTTCAGTTTCAGGCTATTCCGATAAAATATGTGCGAGCTAGCTAAAATGGCGACGGTTGCGAATTCGCCACGCGCACGCTTTTCAAATTCTACAACTTCTAATTCCAACATTTTGTCCACAGTAGCTTGCCATTGATGCCCGAGAAGTTTCAAGAAGATCGATAAAAATCCCTAGGACGAGTTTTCGTTTGTATCCGTTACTAAAGGCACTTTTTTATGATAATTCAAGATGGCCGCCTTTTCCCAAGGTCAAAGGTCAACGAAACTTCTTTGGTTATTGTAGAATTATGGTCTTGGCATGTGTGTGCAATTTCGTGAAAATCGCTTGAACAAAAGTGTCGTTTTCCCATATTGTGAAAAAACACGAAAATCGCCATTTCTCTGAGTTCGTCACAAAATGGCCGCCAAGCCGTAGGTCGTGTGGCCATCCCATAATGATTTCATAACTTCTTTGGGATATCTCCAACACGCGTGTTTTGGTTTCGTAACTGTATTTCAAAATATTTTTTTTTGGCCCCTTAAGCAATTTTCGGCCCATTCATTTTTTTTACGGGAACGCTCGCCGTGATGTCATCATCGTGGGGGGGGTGACGTTCTCTTTGCTGAAAATTCATTTTCAATTTATCCTAGGTGTGTGCCAATTTTGGTGAGTTTTCGGGTATGTGGCGGGGGTCAAATTTGAGCTCAAAACGTCCGTAACAAACAAGAAACGTAATTAAAGCCGCAAGCGGCGTTGTATGGCCCGCAGACGCAACCCGCCATCACGGCCAACTCTACGCACCACCGCCTCCCTCACCTACCTCACCGCCCACAAATAAAAAGCTAGTCAAGGCTGGATTTGCTAATTATGCTAACTATGCTAGTTATGCTAACATAGCTAAAATTGCTAGCATAGCGATCAGCATCATCAACTGACTCAGAAAAACACATTCCTCCATTGGTGAAAACTATATGTCATAAGTTGATAAAAAAACCACTTTTTCCAAAATGGCGGCTTTTCTCTTGATTTTATCTCCATAGCAACCATTTTATGTTTTGGTCCCCTCGGGAGGACGAACAGATTGACGTCAGTTTCGGACAAATCGGTAAAAGTAAACTTTTTGTTGTCCTTAGCAACAGGGGTTTTATGGTAACCACGCCCACATTCCTTATGTGTCCATATCCGGTGTTTTTCAATGTATGCAGTTTCAGGCATTATTGCATGCATTCAAATTTCACAGTTGTCCTTTGAAAAACATAGGAGTTATAACAGTGCGCCAGTTTGCTAACTCGCCACGCGCACGCCGTTTAAAATCTACAACTTCTAATTCCAACATTTTTTCCACAGTAGCTTGCCATTGATGCCCAAAAAGTTTCGAGACGATCGTTGAAAATTCCAACGACAAGTTTACGTTTGAATCTGCCAATAAAGGTGTTTTTTATAGAAAATTCAAGATGGCCGCCTTTTCCCGAGGTCAAAGGTCAACAAAACTCCAGAGGTGATTGTAGACTTACGCTAGGGACATGCGAGTCAAATTTAGTGAAAATCGCTCGAAAAAAAGTTCATTTTTCCATATTGTGTAAAAACGTGAAAAACTCAAAATGGCAGATTTTGGCACAAAATGGCCGCCAAACCGTAGGTCGTGTCGGCATCACGTAATGATTTCAAAACTTTCTTTGGATATACCCGACAAAGTTATCTGGGTTTCGTTAGCCGATTCTTAAAAATAAAATCCGAAAAAAATTTTTTTTGCCGAGTCAGCACTTTTTTTTGCGATCGTTTTTTGTT
>JAUDJI010000664.1:0-13044 GCA_037389245.1 Oryzias sinensis | reverse complement strand
ATGAATGAATGAATGAATGAATGAATGAATGAATGAATGAATGAATGGATAAAATATGTTTCTAAACACACATGGACGTGATCCGCCGTCCAGCCAGTGAAGTGGATGACTGGAATCCCACAGAGTCTAAGGGAGTCTACAGGAAGGAGAAAACACCAAGCTACCCCCCCCCAGCCCCCACTGAGCAGTCGCTCAACAAACACGTCTTTGTGAGAAAGCCAAGCGTCTGTGCACCAGTCACGCTCACGGTGAGAACAAACAGCTCAGCGGGTGGGACGGACGGACGGCTTTTAGGGAACAACTCTCTCTATTGATCGACAACCTGGACATGCGAAGGAGTGCCGTCACGCCATTTCTGAGGACTTTTTACACTTTCTACACTTGCGTGCTGCGCAACAGCGAAAAGGCTCGTTTGTGGCTGCGGCCCCCCTCCCCTGACGCATACAAACACCTCCCTGTTCCAAGAGACTCAGAGAAAGGCCGAAAATAAACCGCCAAAGTATAGACTAGTAAGAGAGGTCGAGATGTAGGTCAGGATGGAACAATCAAATTCAACTTTATTTATATAGCATTTCTCTTACTAAAGAGCACCTCAAAGAGCTTTAAATAGTAAAACAATTACTATCTATGACCATATAGAATGCTTTCCATGCGTCCTAAAATGTCTAATAAAATGCTTAAATGTTTTATGGCCCGCCCATTAGGGTGGATTATCATCAGCAGGCCGGTCATATTCCAAAATATATAATCTTCTAAATAATAGTCATATTAAAGTGTGGGTGACATGGTCTATTTTAATAAGCCAAAATATAGTAAATAGTCTCTATTTCATGTTGCGATTGTTTTTAATATTTTTCGAAAAAGAATAAATAGCGAAAAACGCAATATAAACAACGAGGACGGCCGCCGGCTTCACGCATTCCGCCGAATTCGCGCCGCCATGTTTGTGACGTAACGAAAGGAAGACAAGGCAGACAACATGGCTAGCACCGATAGCGAAGCACAGAGTGATGCTACCGTCTCTATTAGCGATTTATCATCAGATGAACAGAAAGATGAAGAGGAAAGTTGCGGAGATTATCATGATGATGAGTCACTTTTGCAACCGTATCGATTCGAACCCTTTTGCGAAAGTGAGGAGGATATAGTATAGCAGAAAGTAGTAGGTCTAGTGATGCCGATGACCATAGCCAGCATGAAGATTCGGCTAGACTCCAGTAAGTCTAAAAAATGTATAAAATTAAATTACTCCACTTACCCTAAAATATACTCAAAATGTCCCCTTTTGGCCTAATCTAAACAAAGGTAAACACTGGTTTTCAACCCAATTTACAAAATAAATGTCACAAAATAAAAGTTTCCCAGATATTACTACTCTTTAGTTAACAAAGTCACTGTATACCATTAACAACTGTGGAACATTAACAGTTTTACCTGTTTGAACCAGTTTGAAACCTTTTCTCGTGCGCGCGAGCGCTCACACACACACACAGTTCAGTTTACTCACGGTACCGGCACCTCAAAAGCAAAAGAAAAAAAACGTTGCAGGCCTGTTGCTTCTCTTGCAAAACATTGAGTGCGTTGAAATACTCCAGTTGGATCCATGGACAACAGCAAACACGACTACTTCGCCTCAATGTGATCCATCGTGATGCACACTAGCTTAGCTTAGCAGCCTCCGCTCCCGACTCCAGCGCCGTCCTCTCCGACCCAGAAAACGGCTCGCTCGCTTCCAGCTCACCCGCCTTTCCTCGACTCAGAAGCCAAGATCCTCCTCCCAACTCTCCGTTCAAAATTCTTCGTTTGTGTCCCGGTTTTTGTCCCTTCGAAAACGCAGACTTCTCTCCTGCAGATCTGGAGGGAAAAATCCTTCGCCGTCCACCTTCTTCTTGATCTTTCCCCTTTTCAGCAGCGTTTCTTGTTTTGGGAATTTTATACACAGATACACTTTCACTAGATGTATTGCTACATCCAGCTGCCACACAACGACTTGGCATGTTGATGATTAACAGATTTAAACACGAGAGAAACGAAGACTACCTGTTTTGTTTACATGCTGTCCGAAGCGCAACTGCGAAAGGCAACTCCCTTTCGTGACGTCACAGGTCATATCGGGTTCACTTCCAGCCTGCGCTCTAGCGGCAGATCCAAATCTCTGATTCCTTCGAAAGATGTCTATTATTCATATGCTTCGGATTTTTTTCGACGCAAACTATTGGTATCAATAGAATCAGCGTTTAAAGGGCTTTTTTATTTGACAAAGTTGTTCAAAGCATGGCATCCACACTTTAAGGACTTGTGTTGCAAATACTGCAGTTCCTTTAATGACCACTTGGGGAAGCAATTTCCTGATGGCTCCTCTGTTAACCCCTTGACGCCTATTAATGCAAATATGCATTAAAAAAATACTTTAGCTCCAAGATTACCTTAATTTAGCCTCTACATGAATGCAAAAACATGGTTGGATTTTTTTTATAGCTGAAAATAAAGGGGTTAAAAGCTAAAAGTCTGTTTTTATACCATAAATAAGTGTGTGTAAAGCCTGGGGGTATAAACATTAAAACCAGTTTGGGCAAATAGGGAAGTGCCTTGATTTGATCCTAATTGATTTTGTTAAGTTTTGAATGTTTTGTTTACAGTTGCACCTCTTACTCTTTTTCTCAGGAATCACTGCTGTTCCCATGAGTCATTACTGTATCTGTATGTATTTATGTTGATGAAATCACAAAACGAATGTGCGGTGATGTACAAGGGAGACTTCCTTGCTCCATGTACAATAGTTAATAAATATGCATAGAGGAGGCTAAAGTTGATCCGGTTCCGATGTCTTCTTCATCTATCCATCATGCGGGAGAAAGATCCGAGCTGCGCCAAAGATGCTTAACATAACAGATTTGATTTAATTTGATTTGATTCCATTCCATTTCTCTTTGATTTGTCAGGGTAATACAAGTCCCACTTCCAGCTGGATCGCCACAAAGCTTCAAAACGTCATTCTGAGTAAGTCTGGCTTTGAGCAGAGGAAGTTTCAGGGTTTTGACTACAAAATCAGTAAAAAGATTGCATTAAAAATAAAACATGACATGCATGACAGCTTGATGCCACAAGCATGAATACCATGTGATCCACCCCCTCTCCCTTCATAACTATATTATGCATCTCTGTCATCTAAAGTTCAAGCCGAGCGTGATAATGGTTTTCTCACAGAAGCACTGAGTCACAACAACTTATCAGTTTAGAACCTGACAACTCCTCTCTGGGCCAAGGCGGGGACACCCTGGACAGGTCAGCAGTCTGTTGCAGGGCCACACACTAACATACACACTTGGGGCAAATCTAGAACCTTTCATTAGCCCGTGATGGGCGTTTTTGGACTGTAGGAGGACGAAAAGGTACCCTGAGAAACCCACATGTGCAAAGGGAGAAAATGCAAACTCCACACAGTAAAGGCACAGCTGGGATTCAAGCCAGGCCTTTTTGAAGTACTCTCTGCACACTCAGCAGTGTCATCTTACTAAAGTTGCATGAAATTGTATAAAAAGTGACAAACCTCACTGAACGATGAGCATATTTGAGCACCTCAAGAAAAAAGAAACCCCAGTAGGGGAGGAAGGGGAGTATCAAGTGATGGAAAGCTGCAGAGCATCACAAAATCCGTCAATCAACAACGAGGAAGATGTAGTGAGAGTTACGAAGACTGTAACACAACTCTCTCCAGAGGGGGTAAACAGGGAATCCAGCACTTTCAACCTCTGGGTCCTTTTCAGTAAATTTAGATCTGTCCAGCAGACATTACTGAAAGAATTCTTTTTAACTGGTTATAAATTCAATTTGAGTTTTTCTAAAAGGAAGGACTCAGTCAGAACATCACTAAAACTAAAAAAAAAAAGAACATTTCCTGTCATTTCTGTAAGAGGGACTTTTATTTTGATAGGGTGACTCATAACTCCTGAGGGGACCTCAGAACTGTTTAAAGATGTCAGGAAAACAAACAGTAGTGATAAAATCTTCAAAATATGGAGTAAGTTTTGGAGACATGGTTGCAGACATGACTCCTCTCTGATTTTAATCATGGCAGGATTGCAGACAAAGATCTACAGAATAAAAGACATCGTTATGACTTGCTAGAAAAGTAAACCAACCTTTCTATTTTCTCTTTTACTTTGAATTCACTTTAGTTCGAAAGCAGCCAAAGGAAAGGTCAAATGATTCTAGAAAATCCACAGTTATTTAAATGAATCAACTGTTTTTTCTGTTCACATTTAGTGTTGAATTTACTTCATATTTAAGTAAGAATGAGTGGAAGTACTGCAGAGGCATGTTCAAAATTACATCAACAGTTTAAAAAGCACAAAAGATTAAGTTTGTTGATGGATAATTTGGCATTTATCGTTGCAAATGTTTCTGCTTTACCCGACACCTTGTTCCTAAAATGCAGGTTCAAACCCAGCCCCATGTGCATGATCCATAGGACCTGTTGCATTCAAGTGCTGTCGGAAAACTGGGCCGTTTTTGATGCACCACTTGTTTCCTTCAAAATGTATTTTTGCGTGCAGGAAAAATAAAATAAATAAATCAATCTCTGGATTTGTGTGTGTATAATTGTCGATTTGCAACTTCTGCAATAAAATGTGCAATTGTGTATGTACACTCAAATATCAAAAACGTACAAATACGCAACCCAATTTACACACATTTTGAAATGACTGGAGCTAAAAACGAACTACAAATTCAAAACCACCCATACAGAGCTATTAATAGTATATAGCAATCACCTGATACAACCATAAAATCACATTTACGCACAGATCACGTCTTCAGATTTGTGCGTAGATCATGGGAATGCTGCTAGGGCATAGATCACGCAAAATCAACTTTTTGAGCTTTTAAGTGTACTATAATGTTAATTCCTCACAAAAACACAACAACCCTTAAGCAGTAGTTATATCCATTCACACATTTCTGACTAATCCTCTAAAAACCTGTGCTTTGGGCCTCTCCTAATCCAGCAAAGAGAGCGGGTTCTCACATTGTGACGCAGATGAGTGAGGACCAGCCCCTTCCAGGAAGAGTCCGTCGACAGCGCCTCCAGCACAACTTTCAAAATTTCTAAATGACAAAGCCGTGTTGTTTTAACAAGAAAAAACAAGTCCAGTCTGGGTAACTTTGTTTTTGTTTGTTTTTTCTTTATCTCTCAAAGCATGGATGTTTTGGAATGTAGAAAAAAAACTGATAAACTTAAAAAGAGAGAATATATAATTCCAAAAAAAAAGCCTAGATATCCCAGCTTTTCACCAACCCCTGACTGCATCGTTGATCTGTATTGTGGATCTGAGAGGACCAGGGGCCTGTTTCAGAAAGGAGGTTAAGTGTAAACTCTGAGTGCATTAACCCTGAAATCAGGGAAACTCTGGGTTTTCCGTTTCAGAATGGGAGGTTTGTTAAACCAGAGAAAGCAGAGTAAGTCAAACCCGTTTCTGAAAGAGAGGTAACTTCTACTCAGAGTCAGTATCCATGGTTACTTATGCTGTGAACCTAACCTGGTCGGGAGCAGGTTTTATTCTCTAAACTCTAAGTTTCTGCCGGTCCCCTCCCCTTTTTAAAGACGAAGCGGCATGTTTTGCTTTAACCTTCATTGCCCACATTTCCGTCACACAGAGACGGTCTAAGTGACAAGAATGGCTTGTTCTTTTTTGGAGGACCCAATAGACGAGGAGGCTGCACTAATTCATAGAGAATTACATTTACGTCGTACGAGGATTTTGAGAAGACTCGATTTTTTTTCACTTTTAGCTGCTGCCATGTTCTTTTAATTCCTGCAGGATCGCATCTACATGAAAATGAAATCAGGGACATTGAATTAGATTAATGTAACAATTACTTTTTGGAAACACAATTTTCTAGCACTGCTTACTTTCTTAATCCCATATAAACCTATACCACTTGATCAATACAAGGGTAGTGTTGCAGTGTGTGTGCTGAGCGGGGTGCGAGCCACGAGTGACAAGGGGAGGGGCGATTGCAGGTGCAGATGGGGGGGGGGGGGGACGGAGCGGAGGTGTGTGCGTGGAATATATGTGTTCGGAGGACGGAGCACTTAGTTAAATAAAGAGAAGGTGTCATTCCCAGAATAACTGTTTTGGAGTCATTCTTATTCCGCTCTGGAGGTTGAGGGTTTCCAACGGGAAGTGAACCCCGAAGGAGAATTCCCTTCGGCCCTGAAGGAAATCTCCCCTGCGCTTCTGACCACGGTCGGAAAGACGAGAGAAAAGAAGGAAGTCTTTGCGCAGCGAAAGGTTCAACAGTAGACAAAAGTTCACTTTTAAAAACACAATTGCATGTATTAATATTAAACTGACCAACGTTTGCTAGAGGGGAAGGTTAACAAAAAAGTCCTCTAAACATTACCGACGTTAAATGCATTTTCCCCCCAGATTGGTTCTGTACACTATGCAGCATTTCATGCATTTACACCAGGAATAAAACTTCAAAAGTACACCTTAATATCGCCATTTTTTATTTCACTCCTTACGCTATTTAAAAAGTTATTACAGTCAATATTTTTTAACAATGATTTAAATCCAAACTTAGGCATTAACTTGAGCAGCTATGTTTTCCCACGCTAACTGTCTCTGTTTTGCAGATGCAGCGGTGTTGCTTTTCTTCTGGAATATCTGCTCATATTCACTGTAACTCTGCAGCAGCACGTCAAGTTCAGCTGGCGAAAAATACGCAGACCTCTTTTTTTCACGGTTGCCATGGTGACTCGTGATATCTGCGCGCCATTGATAATGGCCTCTTATGGTCGCGGTGCGCACGCTCACCTCCGAATCAGTCCACTCAGAGTTGATTGATCTAACTCGGATCAGCTTCTCTGAAACAGAAAATTCAGAGTTGTTAATCTCTCGATTGACCAACTCAGAGTTCAGGTTTGACCTCAGAGTTGGTTGAACCTCCTTTCTGAAACAGGCCCCTGAATGTCTTATCATCTCCAGGAGGGTATTCCAAACTGCAGGTTATGTGAGTTAGCTTAAAAATAACACTTAGTTTTCAGACAGTTATTTTACTTTCATTCAAATTAATTCAATTAAGTAGGTGTAACATTGGTGATTCTGTTAGATTGGCAGCGCAAGGAATTGTGGGATACCATTCCCTTTGCCTGTCTAGACGGATTTGGGTTAAAGTGTGGGTTTTTGACCTAATGTGTTTAGTTGTTTAGATGTTTTCTGTGTTTTGCCGAGTTATTTTTATTATTTATGTATTTTATGTTTAATTCTTTCTGCACCACGAGTGAGAGGGAGGGAGAGGATGATGACTTTATTTAGCAGCCCTAGTGTACTAGACTAATGCAAGAACTGAAGTTAAAGTCAGTCTTGATGATACATGTTATATATTGCAAATCCACACTTTATGAGTCCTTTTATTGTTATAAAAATGAGAATATCTGCAGCCTCAAACTTAGACATATGAGAGTTCAAGAAGTACAATAAATTAAGATGGAAAAACATTTCTTTGAATTGGAGTAATATGACATTTAGTTAGATAAATATGTAAATTTGAGTCGTATAAACAATTATTGAGTTGGATAGAAATAAAAAATTAGGTTGAATGAATTTAACTCGATTACTTGTTACCAATTGAATTAATTCATTCAAGATGGAAAAGATTATATATTAAAAAAAAACTTGCCCCTTTCACCCTTTCGTGGGTGGTTTCTCACTCAAGCTCGGGTCCTCTACCAGAGGCCTGGGAGCTTGAGGGTTCTGCGCAGTATCTTAGCTGTTCCTAGCACTGCGCTTTTCTGGATTGGGATGTCTAAGATCTTTCCAGGTATCTGTTGTAGCCACTCCTCCAGCTTGGGGGTTACTGCCCCGAGTGCTCCAATTACCACAGGCACCACTGTCACCTTCACTTTCCAGGCTTTCTCCAGTTCTTCTCTGAGTCCCTGGTATTTCTCCAGTTTCTCATGTTCCTTCTTCCTGATGTTCCCATCGCTTGGCACTGCCACATCCACCACAACGGCTTTCCTCTGTTCTTTATCCACCACTACAATGTCTGGTTGGTTCGCCATTACCATCCTATCAATCTGGATCTGGAAGTCCCACAGGATCTTTGTCCTCTCATTCTCTACCACCTTCAGAGGTGTTTCCCATTTTGACCTTGGGGTTTCCAGTCCATATTCTGCACAAATGTTCCTGTATATTATTCCAGCCACTTGATTGTGGCGCTCCATGTATGCTTTACCTGCCAGCAGCTTACATCCTGCAGTTATGTGCTGGATTGTTTCAGGCGCCTCTTTGCACAGCCTACACCTTGGGTCTTGTCTGGTGTGGTAGATCTGAGCCTCTATCGATCTGGTGCTCAGGGCTTGTTCCTGAGCTGCCAGGATGAGCGCTTCAGTGCTGTCCTGTAAGCCAGCCCTTTCTAGCCATTGGTAGGACTTCTTGATATCAGCCACTTCAGTTATGGTCCGGTGGTACATCCCATGCAGGGGTTTGTCCTCCCATGAGGATCTGTCCTCCAGCACTGTATCCTCTGCTCTCCATTGCCTGAGACATTCACTGAGCACACTGTCAGTTGGGGCCTTGAGCTTGATGTACTCATGCATCTTGGATGTTTCATCCTGGATAGTGGCTTCTACGCTCACAAGTCCTCGGCCTCCTTCCTTGCGGCTAGCATACAGTCTCAGGGTGCTGGATTTGGGATGGAACCCTCCATGCATGGTGAGGAGCTTTCGTGTCTTAACATCCGTGGTCTGTACCTCTTCCTTTGGCCATCTTATTATTCCTGCAGGGTATCTGATAACTGGCAGTGCGTAGCTGTTTATTGCCCAGGTCTTATTTTTGCCATTGAGCTGGCTTCTCAGGACTTGCCTTACTCGTTTGAGGTATCTAGCTGTTGCAGCTTTCCTTGTTGCCTGCTCCAGGTTGCCATTTGCCTGCGGAATTCCAAGGTACTTGTAACTGTCCTCGATGTCTGCTATTGTTCCTTCTGGGAGTGAGACCCCTCCTGTGTGGACTACCTTGTCTCTTTGTCACCATCCGGCTGCATTTCTCGAGCCCGAATGACATCCCAATGTCAGTACTGTGTGTGGCATTGAGTCATAGGCCTTCTTGTAATCAATCCAGGCTGTGCACAGCTTGGTGTGTCGTGACTTGCAGTCTTGAGCGACTGTTCTGTCGACCAGGAGTTGGTGTTTGGCTAAATGTAGATATTTAATATCTACAATTATTCCTGAATACATTTTTTACTTTAAATATTTTGTCCAAGTTTTCATCTCATCAGGTAATCATTGGGTTATTTTAAATTAATTTCAGGTACAAAAACCTGTTACAAAGTTTAAAGCTGTCATTTTATGCTGCAGAAAAGAACACAAAATTGAAGTAATATTAACACAAACTAAATCTTTCTTGGTTTTTAGTTTGTATGGAATAAAAATGCTCTTTACAGATAAGAAATTAAACGTTTGTCTTGACTGTTGACCAGCAATTAGGCCCTCGGGTGCAATGTGTTACTGGAGTCACAAGGTGGCAGCAAAGTGCAGATAAGTTGGTCAAATGAAGAAAAATAATGAAACTTTTCTGAATATAATTTAGACAAATGTATAAGATACTGTTGTACCAACGATAGATTTATGCAAAAACATTAGTTTTTGATGATCTATCTAAACATTTAGTTCAATCATTCTTTTTTGCCAATTCAGTTCCACGCAATAATTACAAGCAACTATGAAGGAAGAAATAAACTATCACTCACATTCATTCATTTTACATTTTATTTATGCACCAAAACTTACATTTAACCATTTGTTGGATCAGTGACCTGCCACAGCAAAGATTCTGTTTCCTTCCTACAACTCAATTTGAACTGAAACAAAATCGGGAATCTTTCTATGCGATTTGAATCCACTGGGGAAGAGTCCGACCTCCTGACATGTTCCATCGCCTCCCATTACTTGGTAAGGGGGTGAGACCTCCAGTCCGCTCCCATCCCATCTTTCTAGGAACTATCGAAGGCCACGTCGTGGTGGGATTTACGAGGGCGGTCTGGTGCCTGCAGGGCAACGACTGGCGCCGGATTAGGAGGGGAGCAGAGCGGCGCGGGGATCCTCACCTAATCTGTTTTTGACAAGGTCGCAGGTGACGAGGTCTGTGAATCATCACAAGCCGTGCCATCTGATCCACGGACCATGTGTGTTTGAGCCACAAACGTGACCCCTGACGTATCATCGCATTGACACTGTATGCCCTGAATGCATCACAGCCCTGCTGTCAGGAATCAGAGCTAAACAACAAAAAACACTCCAAAATGGGAGATGCGTTTTTTTTAAGAAAATCAGTGCATGGCAGTCCAGTGAGCTGTGCATTGACTTCCTCCATGTCATCATTTATACATTTTGCAGCCGTTCTCTCCCTGCTGAGCCTCGTTCATTTAGATAATGGGAAAGTCAGACTGCTGCGTAAAGCTGACTTTGGCACGGCGGTTACTAGATTATGTCCTCCCCATCCAGCATGTTCTCGATCTGCAAAGGCTCAGAATGACAGTCAACTGTGTTTCAGCCAGGAACCAGAAAAGCAAACGTGACGGCGGGCTCTTCAGACTGCATATGGGAAATCACTATGTTTTTTAGGATCACAATCTGCTGTTTTCCTGCTGCGTGAGGATATTGGATGCTCTAAACCAGGGGTCTGCAGCCGTTAACGTTAAAAAAAAACAAAAAAACAAAAGTCATTCTGTTTAAAAACATGCACTGTTTTTGCAGCCACTAATTTATTTCTTTATAAAATGTAGAATTTCAATATTTACATTAATCGATGTGTAAAAATAAAAACTCATTTTAATCTTTACAGCAGCACATACAAGTTTCTTTCAAAATAAAAGCCAGAGTCAAATCAGATCCCTTCACTTGAAGGCCTGCCTGGAGTAGATGGTTTTTGAGGCGAATCTAAATGGACACATTTCGCAAAACTGCAATGGAAACACTTTTTTCAAATTAAATGATTCACGTGACCAACAACTCTGCACAGGTAGACAGTTTGAATGCATTTTCTTAACCACAGAGTTGCCAGAGCCCGTCCCATTTACTGTTGGATGAAGGAGGGATACAGCCTGGACAGGTCGGCGGCCTGCAGTCGCTCCGCCGGATCGGCACCCGGGTGGCGGCTTGCTGGCCGCAAACAGAGCGCCGCTGTGGGATGGAATGGCAGGCACCTCGGGCCTCCTAAATCTTTTGGAATTTTTCTTATTTCCATCAAGACAAAGATCCTCTGGTTTAATTCTTGTTTTTATTTTACCCCTCTTGAACCAATGTGGGTCACAGAGACACAGGAGTAGCGGTAGAAAGATGCTTTTGCAGCGGGAGACTGAATGATCCCAGAAACCCAGATGTGGAGACATGATTACGGATGCTTTTGTACAGCTTTATTAATTAAATAAATCTCATATTTAAACACCCGCCGTGTCTTCCATGGTTTGTGTTTAATCACATGATTATAATTTAATGGAAACAGGGAAATTGTGTTTTTCACAGTCCTAGAATTTCCATAAGGTTATGCACATTTGTGTAACGGAAACAGACTGTATTCAAGTTTCACTATATACAGTTAATACGGGAGAATTGTACAAGCCGTTGAGAGAGAACCATTCCAACATTTGAATCTGTTATTTTGCATTTGTTAATAACCTTTATTCTTATTTTAAATGTTTTTCACTCCTGGTTCACCCGTGTTTACGAAAGACACGGGAAAATCTTTTTTTTTTTTTTAAATAGTCCTAAAAGAATTTCAAAATAAGAAGGAAAAGGCCTTCACAGACGACATGGATGGAGTCTGCTGCCATTAGCTTTCCAAAATCTGTCAATCAAACCTCTCAGAAGTTCAACGTCAGACAGGCATACTTTTACTGAGGCATCTGATTGGTCAGTTAATAATCGGAAACACTTGTGAAAAAGTAAAAATATCTTTTAAAAAATATCAGAATTAGAAAAGAAGATGTTGAGAAGAACGTATCAGAGCAAGAATGGTTATTGTGACAGATAAAATGATTGACTAATACCATATGTCTCAATAGAAGTCTTTGGGATTTTGGCTTCTTTTTTTTTTAAATTTGGGAACACGAGGGGGGAGGGGTTTGAGCCATCAATTGTTTTTACATTCTATGCTTAAAATAATGAGTGTTGCGCTTGGAATAATGGCACAAAAATCCCTCCACAGACTGCTGGGAAAGATAGCCTGTTGTAGTACTCCATTTGGACACAAGGGGGCGACCTGATGCAGTAAACAGGAGAACGCTTCTGTTTATGGGTCAAGTAGAAAAGGTCTGATTATGATCCCTGTTTTATGTATTAAAGCATTTGAGTAATGAGCACCCATATTTAATTAAGTAACCTTCAGGAAACTAAATATCAAACCACTTAATGAGCATTTCTAGCATAGATATTCAGTACTTAGAAAACAGATTAGCCCTTTGGGGCAAAGGTCAGTCAGGTCAAATCACCTTTGTCACATCGGTCTGCTATTTTTTTTCTTTTCAGAGAAAGCAGACATCCGCCTCAAACAGGCATGCAGAGCTGAGTTTTTATCATTTTACTTAAATAAAAAAAAGCCTATTGTGTAGTGGGAACCTGGGAACCTAAAAGCATATATGATATATATTTAAACTGTAAGATATAAAGACCTGAAAAGTTTTTGTTTGACACTCAAGAAAAGGTGTGAAACCAGGAACCAGGAACCAGGTTCTCCATTACATAGCAACTCAAATAGGAAACTTAATGCCTCTAAAACCAGAAATAGGGGTGTAATGCAATATTTGTGTGAAGGACACGAAAACAAGTTGTGAAGAAAAATGAAAAGGTGAGCTAAGGTGCCAGGATGGCAGTGACTGATGTGACTGATGTGACTGCAGAGAAGAAGGGGGGGGGGGCAAGTTTATGGTAAAAATAACAACCTCCTCCCATGACCCAACTTAAGAGTCCCAACAGCTTCCTGTCGTCCCGGTTCTCCTCTGTCAGTCTGGTGCCCCGAGGCTCTCCAGGCATTCAGAGTC
>JAUDJI010000663.1:0-13046 GCA_037389245.1 Oryzias sinensis | reverse complement strand
TATATATATATACACAAACACACACACACACACACACAGTTTAGAAGCATATCCCTTCCACAAAAAAGAAATTGAAGCTGCTGCTTGTAGTTCCTTTGAAAAATGGACACATTGAAGTGTAATGGGACCGGGCTAGACTGATTTGAAGGAGCAGAGGGCATGTCCTGATTGATAGATGGAGCAGGAAGCGGTGAGGCTTCCCGTCAGGTGATTTTTGTGTTACATGCACAGCCGCAGGCAAGCAAACTTTGCTCCCTGCAAATCTCTTGAAGTTTTAACAGAGGCCAAAGGTTGGGCCCCAAAGACAACTCTTTGTGTGAGCTTTTGGAAATGCCAGCGCCAGGAACGTGTGTAGTTCCCCCAGGTTATATTTATTTATTTTTTTGCCTAAAGACCGGCTTCAATCATTTTTTTGATCTGTTGTAAAAGCTTTCCCAGTGGTATTTTAATTATGATTGTGCCGTTTTCTGAGACCTAGTTTCTGCAAAGCAGTAGGAGTTCATTCGAAATTCTGAGTTGTGATCAGGAGATTTCAGAGCCCTACCCGCCAATTTTAACTGCACCTGTTAGTACACACACCCTTTACCCCACAACAATATACACTCCATCACACTCATCCATACAAACAGATATAGAGGGAAGGTGGGACATCTGATCTTCTGTCCCCTACCCCATCCCTGGTGGGGGGAACCAGGCCCTCTGCCCTTAGGCTTCCTGGGCCCTGCGGTCCAGGGAGAGGGATCCCAGAATTCTCTGGCAAGATTATGAGCCCGAGATCACATCACTTCTCAGCATGGGGGTGTCTATGTCCCTGTGTTGCGGGTTCAGGTCCTTGCCCTTGAGTACTGGGCCTCTCCAAAGTTCCAACTGTGGGTAAGCCTGGTTGTGCCATGTTTACAACACTCTTTAGGGACCCCCACTTCTTTTGGGTGTCCTCCCCCTGGGTGGAAGTGGAAAGCCCCTGCCTGCTCTCTCCTGGACCTCTCATGGGCTGGGGGGGTGGCTGCCTAGAGCATGGGGTGGGTCTTCCGTGGGGTTGAGGTGTGGGGATGCTCAGAACTCCTGGGTGTTGATGGGCTGTTCGCCTGGGGCTGGGGGTACCTTCCCAGGGTGGGGCCCCTCGGTGTGGTGGGGAGTGGGGGGGTCTTCTGGGCCGCTCTCTGCTCTGTGGCGGTCCTGCATGGGCCTAGGTGGCAGATGACGCAATTGCCTGCTGGGCAGTTTTCCTCTATCTACAATACCATGCAGGTGTAGGGATCCTGGCTACCACTGTTTCTTCAGCAGGGTATTGGTTTGGAGATCACTGTGTACTCTCCCTCTTTTTTTTTTTTTTTTGGTCACAGTTTGCGTGACCAAATGAAATGTTTGTTGGTCTGAATGCGTGCGTGAATGGTAGTTGGATTGTGTACATGTTGACGTGTTTATATGTGAAGATTTGAGGAGCCAACAGGTATGTTTGTAGCATTTGATTGTGTCTGTGGACAGGCCCCACCCCTGTTTGATTTATCATACATCTAAACTTGACAGCAATGATTCTAAACTTCCAGCAACTTGATGGTTGTTGCTTTATGATTTATAATGATTTTAACCCCTTCCCCCCCCTTCTACAATCCTCCTTCTACCCCCCCTCATTTTCTCTAACATCCCCCTCTCCTCTTTTCCATTTAGTCCAACAAAAAAAGGTTACAAATTTAATCAATATAAATAGAATAAAAATAAATATATTTTACCTAAATTACAAACCGGGTTTATTCAAATATATACCTCTTGTGTCAGAAGATTCATAACCCCCTACTGAAGCAACCCCGCCCCTTTTCCTCTCTCTATTGCTAGGTGCTTTCTTTTTACACCCTCTTCCACTAGGTTGCAGCCCCTTACACCGCCAACCTAACACTACCTGTGTCAGCTCAGACGAGGAAAAACAAAGACGTCCGTGGATCTTTTTGGTCTGTAAGTGGACGTATGAGAATGAAGCGGAGCAGGGAGCTTGTGGCCTTCCTATTGAATTCTCTACCTCACAAATGCATTTTTGTTTTCAAACGCTATTTTTTCATCTGCTCCTGATTCAAAATGATTTGAATAAAGAAATAATTGGCGATGTTATCTAAGCTTAATCTTTTTTTATACATTTCCTCCATCATCAGAAAAATGCTACGAGAACATATTAAAAACAAGGTTTTCATCAGTCCTTGTATTTTTTATGGCGATGACGTTTGAAAAGATGGGCATTTACTCAAAGTTAAATAAATAATTTATGTATGCAGTATATTTAAGGAGAATTTGCTTGTTTTGGGAAAGCAAAATAAAAATAGATAAATAAATCAAATGTTTGTATTATTTCATGGTAGCGACATAAACTTATTTATAGGATTGAAATACAAGAGATTTTCCTTTTTTTAAGTTTCCTGAAGTTCTTACATCCTGCTTTAAAATAACTTTTTAGAAAGCTCAAAAGCCTCATTTGGAGGAAAACTTCCCAAAAAGAAAGTTTTACAGTAAAGTAGATTTTTTATTAGAATGTCAAGTCCAGCTGTGGAGGACAGAACAAATGAACCTGCCCCCTCATCATTGACTCTAATTATACACATTAATATGAATGAGATCATTATGGTGACAGAATGTGTGTTATTTATCAGCTCCACGTTCACAGCGGTGCTTGAGATGACAGGAAAGTGAGGTCACTCAGGTGAAACAGCGAATGTGCCTATACCTCCACACTCGGCTATTGTGAGTCATTGTTTGTTTGTGTCTTTGGGCCTCTTTTCATAGTTGTCGTCTCTTTTGTGTTTGTTCATAAAAAGGATTCAGAACCCCAGCCTTAACTTTAAAAGCTTTAAAGCATTCACTTAAAAAAAGAAAAGATGTCTAAAGGAAGTAAACAGAGCATTAGGGAGAAGTGGGAGTAACTTATGTGCCAGTGCAGCTATTAGGAAATGCGTTTGCTTGCTACGTGGGCACTAGCGATCCCAGTGAGTGGTTGCTTTTTCACCAGACAAACAGAATGTTCATTATCCTGGAGGGAGACAAACTTCTTTTATTCCTGCTGACTGCTCGCTTCACAGACTTTCCTCTGAAGCTGAGGCATTTGAGCGAGGCTCAAGCTGCCAGTCTGTTCCCGGCCGCACCTTCTTTGGTGTAAATCAGGTGCATTGAATCACTGCATCATTAACGTCATTAGGAGGAACCACAAGTACCAGATGTCTGTCAACAATCTCAATGAACAAATTACCCCCAAAGAGTTAAGCATCCTGTTGAAAATTACCAGGCGGTGACTTTATAAACTGTTCAATACTTAAAAAAAGATAACACAGTGGGAAAGTTATTTGTTTTTTTTAAATAAGTAATCTATTACTTTTTAAATCGCCGAACATGTGATTATGACTGGGCATGCATGAAAAGTCATCGCAACTCTGCCAGGATCCAAAAACTGAATTTGACCTCACTTGCAAAGGAAACTTGGTGTGGTTCACTACAGTGTAAATGCAAATGGATTGCCCGATTGGTCAAATACTGGAGCTGCTTTATTAACCCTTCTGCTATCTTAGATGACCCCACCCATACATTGACATGTTCTCCCTACCATGACAAAGGTGGATAAAGGTGGAAAGATTTCATGTAATCCATGGACACCAGTGAGGTTCACAAATCATTGAAAAAAAAGGTTTAGCACAATGTCTAGTGGGTCTAGATGACCCAACTCCCAATGTTAAAGTGCCTAGGATAGCACGAGGGTTAATAAATAACTACGGTACATCTATTTCTATATCATCGATCTTTTGTATTTGGAAGTTTCCTGAAATCGACATATTGGTCAAATGTATTTCAGATTTTTTGATATTTTTTGTTTTGTTTGTTTAAGATTTGAATGTTGTCCTACCTATTGATGTGAAAGCGTAATTGTTGCTAAAGTTATTGTCTCCACTACCAGTACAGGTGCAGGTTTTTGGGTTGTCTGGGCCTATATGGCGCATCTTCGTGCACATGTATCCTGCAGTTCCTTTGAGCCTCATCAGAAATGGAGCACATGTCTGTTGCGCGTGTTGTAAGTGTGTCGTGAAGTATTCGTAAATTGTACATACTTATGATGTACTTATGACCCTGTCATCCTGTCCTTCAACGCCACACCTAATTGTTTGTAGGGTGCCTGACCTTCCACAGGCCCCTTGCACAGGATTTAGGGGGAGTGTCGAGAAGTAAAAGTCAACACAACACGCCTCTGTCTTACCTACTTGGTTTACCCTTGCAGGTTATATAGGTGTTTGTTCCAACGTGTCGCCTGCAGCATGCCTGTAGATGAAAATGTACACAAGCATTTTCACTCTACGGGTTCATAGAGTGGTCTACAGCTGTGCTATTTCATGTGGGTCACCTACGTGAAGCATACAGGTTTGCACTTTTTTTTTGCCAGCAGACAGACCCAATCCACCCATAAGGGCAGTGGTGACCAATGCCTAAAAGACCGATTGTTTGATTTCCTTGTGGGACTCAGAAGCGAAGCTTTTTTTGGAAGAGTAAAGGACAAAATTGTTCCTGGGAGTTGGCACAACCATTACCCCATCAGGGGAATGCAGTCAAAATGCGGGATTCTTGTTGGACAGTATGCTTTGTGTCTATTGAGATTGACTTAGGCTGTTGTCTAGTCTCACAGACAACAGACTTGACACCTGTCGTGGAATATGAGACGTTGGATGCAGCAGTATCTCAAAGGTAGAAAAGAAAGGTTGGCTTTTCAATGCTTTGTTCACACCTGGCTTGAACACGTTCAAGCGACCTCTTTAACCCTTATGTTATCCTAGGCACGTCAGTGTAAGGGTGGGGTCATCTAGACCCACTAGACAGTGCGCTGAACCTTTTTTCTTCAATGATTTCTGATCTTCACTGGTGTCCATGGATTACATGAAATCTTTCCACCTTTATCCACCTTTGTCATGGTAGGGAGAACACGTCAATGTAAGGGTGGGTTATAGGATAGCACAAGGGTTATGTGGAAGGTCTAAACACAACCAAACGTTTCAAGCTTCCAAGGACAAAACTATTGTGTCCATGCTTGGCTTCGCACGCTTTCAGGTCTGTTTTTTGGTCAAAATTCAACGCAAAAGTTTGGAGCGAGATTTCTGAGATTTGCAACGCTACGACAACTGTGAGTACATGGCGGTAGTATTGGGTAGCGACAGACCTGTGTGAACACTGTATGCTAATAGTGCATACCAAATCCCGTGTTTAAAGCGTTCTTAAATGTGCCACACATCCCTGATGTGTAGGAAGGTTGTAGCTAGGGCTCAGTTGTGCTAAAGTGTCACTGAGAAAGACATTTAACCCTTAACTACTTCTGGTTTATGCTCCCCTATTTGTGTGTGCTTGAGCATATATGTGCACGAATGATAAACAACTAATAGTATAAAACGGTTATGAGTAAAATGAGTAGAAAAGTGATATACAAGTGTAGATACTTTCCCATTTTTTACGTTTGAGCTTGCAAAAAGTGACTTACCAATTTATTTATTTATCATTAAAGGTTGAGATTCAAGGCAAGATGGGTATAGATCATATAAATAGTATATATTAGCGTGGATTTAGGCATCCAAAAAAACACAGCTTTGCAAACGTATGCATGTGCCCTTTTTTTTTTTTCCTCCTTTGTAAAATGCGCTCAGGAAGATGCACTTGCAAAGGAGGATTCCTGTGGGAGACGAAATCATCTCTCGAGACAGGACAAAGTCAAAACGGAGAGTTACAGAGAGCCCACAGGGAGCAAGCCACTGGAGGCCAGACTGACTGATGAGGGAGAGTGTGTGGAGAATTCGAGATGTGTGTGTGTGTGGGTAGGTAGGTGGGAGACAAAAAAGAGTGTACAACAACAGACAAAAAAGGATAAAATAGCAAGAAAAAGTGAGCTGGACCAGACATTAGCTTGTTTACTGTATCCGTGGACACATGCTGCTGTTTTTATTCTACATAAACAGACAGGTAGTTATATGCTAAATTAATGTTTGTGTAGTCGCTGTGACTTCACTGTCATCCTTTTTCAAACCCCTCCATTACCCATCAGGGAGTGACATTTTAGAGATTTTTTTTCTTCTGTGTGTGTGTGTGTGTGTGTGTGACTGCATGAAAAGAAAAGCTCCAATCTCTAATAGACCGACGCATGGGTACATATTCGAATCAATGTTTTCTCTAATTGTGTTTACGTTCTTAATAATTTCTTAAATGACTCTACCAGCATCTAAAACAACTAAATCTGTCAAGTTATTTGACAAATCCGTCCATTAGTGCTCACAAAGCTACATTAGCACGCTCTGCGTGAGATTCAGAATCTCACCCGTTCCGAGCAGAAACATCATTAAAAGCAGTTAGCGTTCCATTTATTTATTCATCTCCTGATTTGCGTGCGCTTTAAGCAAACTGTGATTTGTTTAAGTGATGTTTGTTCACTTTTTTGTGGTGTTCCATGTTAGTTTTGAAATGTAAGAATAACACAACTAAAAGGAAAATATGAAAACTTGAAATTGTACAACATTCAGGAAAAGTGATTTGCAAATATTTAAAACAGAAAAAAAAAACTGACAGGATTTCTATTTACTTGAACAATTTTAGCCACTTTAGCGAGTGTCAAAATCTCTGTGTGGTTTCGTTTTCCTTGCTCGATTATCCTACTTGTACAGCTCAAAAACCGTGAAAACCCGCATTAAAATCAGAATTTTTTCTATTCCTATTATCCATTTTAACATTTTTTTAATTAATATGTGTTTGGATATGATTTGTTGTTCATAGTTGACAGTTTAGTGACATTTTTCTGAAAAGAAAATGACTGTAAACTGTAAAAAAAAAATTGTCTATGTCAGAATTTTTACACGATTTCCCCCAAAACATAAGGTCATTAATTCAATACTTAAATTTTTTAACTGTTGTTTTGAATGTTACTTTTCTAAGTTCATTGGTTTTATAGAGGTTCGAGTCATGGAATCCACTTTACATGACATTACATTATTACACATTACATTAAACTACACATTACATTACATTATTATAACACTGCGTTTCATTTTGTTACAGCTATGTAATTATCAGTTCAAGAATGCAAACGTTTGATTTTATCTACACAACACCAGCACTTTAAATGCTTCTACAGGAATCCAATCAAGCTTTATTTATATAACACTGTGGATACAATGAAGCACTAAGTTATGTGCAAAAATAAACAGACCTTAAACCCCACACCTGACACCCCCCACAGCCTGAAACATTGAGCGTCACCCTACTTGACATTTTTCGATTATTTTTCTTGGTTTTATTGATTCATTTATTGACATTTGTTTTTATTTATTGTTTAGCAAATTTTTCTTGTGATGTGAATCACTCTGATGACGTTGGGTCACTGCGGGCCTCTAGCTTCCTGCTCCGCTCCATTCCAATGAATCCACTTGCGGATGACAAGGATCCGTGTCTGAACTGTACCGGATTGCTCTGATATTGCTCGCAATTTTTTTGTTGCACCGGCAATGTTAGGTTAGGGATGTGAGGGGCTGTATGCTTGCGGGAGTGCATGTAAACAGATACAGTGGGGGGAAAATATAATTTAGTCAGTTAAGCCAGTTTTTTGCAGTGCATCTGCACTCCAAAAAAGAAAATATGTTCATTATATTATGGTGTGGATCTTTGGAACGGATTGGATGAAGGTTTAAAACAAAATAAAAGTTTACATGTATTCAAAAAAACCTACAAGGAGTCACAAATAGAACGTTCTAAGGCCAGAAATGATTAATAAATCCAAAAATGTCACTTTTGCACTGTTGGCATGCAGAATGGAATTTGAATGTACAAATCTGTAAATAGAAATACGCGCATCAGGTGTAAAAAGGGGTGGGATCAGAAAAGATTTCTCTTCAACCCACTCTGTTTCAAGCACAACTACACAACACACACACAACTACTGTGCTTATTTGTGTTTGAAATGAAGAAACTGAAAAAAATAAAAAAATAAGAGAGGCCTGTAATTTTTATCATTCTATGACAAAAAAAAATGGACAGCTCCGCCCCTCCCTTTTCGTGTTCCCAAATATTAGGAAAATGAATGGGGGAGGAGTTACTTAGTCCAGTTCTCATATACAGTCAATGGCCAAGAAAGGAAAAATGATGATTCCTTATTTCAATTTTGGCCAAACGCCTTAGATACAGTCCGGAAAAGTCTCTTCCTCTCACTGCAAGCTGCATAAAACAAAACAAAAAATAGTTAAACCCACGAAAAGAAGGATGGAAAAAAAAACTCAACTGTATCATTGAAACTCATTGTCCCCAAACATGCTACACTTCACAGGAAACTTTTGTGATGCAGAAAACGTTTAATCTCACAGCAAAAATCCAAATTCCTGAATATCTTCTTGTTTTTTTTTCTCCCAGAGATTGTTCCAGCTTATCTTTTGCAGTCATTATCATATTCATACACTGCCACTTGATCTCAGCCCCCACAATCTCTTATGTAAAAAGAGAAGGGGGTGCTGTGAACAGGGACGGGGGGTTGCATCTCGCTTATGTTTAAACGTTTGTCAGACGGTATGAGATGGCATTTGTGTAATTTACGGAGATGAAACTTAACGGATCAAACAAGCTCATGCGAGTGGATTTTAAAAACAAAAATGCAAGTGAGAGACAACAACAAAAAGTCCAAGGAAAAAAAAAAAAAACCCGAGGGAAGAAAAAGGACCAAGCAATCCAGCCTCGCACCTTTCTCTCCCATGGTGCCCGGTTGTTGGGCTGCCTTTAAATTTGTCCGGGGACAAAGCAGCGCAGGGTATAATCCACCTGCCAGTCCCGTTCAGCATCAGCGGTGGTCTGGCAGGAACATTCTGCCCCCCACTTAAGTACAAAATGCCATCAGTGCGGAACAGTGGAACCTATTCTCCCCTCCACTCTCTTTCACCTCTTCCTCTGTTCTCCGGAAAAAGAGAAGAAAAAAAAAGGAACGTGGGTGGTGGGAGTGGAAAGACGGGAGACGCAGACGGACTCAAGAGGGGAGGAAACAGACAGAGAGGTGCTTTGGAGGCTGAGCCACTATTATGGGAGAAAGCGATGAGCAAAGAGAGGAGATAAGACGGGAGTGGGGGGGGAAGAAAGAAAAAAAAAAAAGGAAGCTGAGGGGGTTTTATCGTGGTCCTTCCGCACCATGGAAGCTGGCAGGGAGGCCCCAGGAGAGAGCTGAGATTGATTGGTTCATTTGGATTGGAAAAGTGGATCTCTCCCTCCCAAAAAAAAGAAAAAACGTGTTTCCTTCCAACCCAAATGACAAATGAGCTATTGATTTGTTGTTTACAATCTAGGCCGCACAATACACCCCTGTTTGTGTGCATGATGGACCTCATAATGGCCGGTTCCCTGAGGTTTCGTGACGGCGTTTGACTCTCAGCGACCGCGTCCACGTTATCCAAAGCCCACCAGAACTGATGTATGATTTTTTTCAGTCTTTAAATGTTAAAGAGCCACTGCCATAAAAACTCTTGATGTTTCTCAAATGCTCTTGTCGCATTTTTCTTGACATAAATAAGGAAAATCAAGCTTAAGCCTTCTGTTATCTTTTGGGGTCCAGATGACCCCACTCCCAACGTTAACGTGCCTCCAAGGCATGGTAAGGTCGCAGTGGGGTCATCTAGGCCTCACAAGACTGCACTGAACAAGCCGATACCTGTCTTGTGGGGTCCAGATCACCCCACTCCCAACGTTAACGTGCCTCTAAGGCACGGTAAGGTCGCAGTGGGGTCATCTAGGCCAGTGGTCCCCAACCTTTTTGTCACCGCGGACCGGTACAACTCAAGGCACGTTTACCGCGGACCGGTGGGGGGGGGATGAGGTGCAACGCAAGGTGTGTATCACGTGATGTTTGGTGTCGCGACTTTGACGTGCGTTAAGTGTGACGGATGAAACAGAGAGAGTCAGGTCACTTTTCAAAATAAAACGTTATTTTCGAAAAAAACAAAATGGAAATTATTTTTTCTTTCTGTGCGGCCCGGTACCGGTCTGCGGCCCGGTGGTTGGGGACCACTTATCTAGGCCCCACAAGACTGCACTGAACAAGCCGATACCTGTCTTGTGGGGTCTCGATGACCCCACTCCCAATGTTAACGTGCCTCCTTGTTAATGTTATCCAAGGCATTTTAACATTGGGAGTGGGGTCATCTGGACCCCACTAGACAGTGCACTGAACAGTTTTTCTTCAGTGATTTGTGATCTTCACTTCACTGGTGTCCATGGATTACATGAAATACTCTCCACCTTTATCCTGGTAGGGAGAACACGTCAATGCAAGGGTGGGGTCATCTGGACCCCACAAGATAGCACAAGGGTTAAAATGGCATTTCAGAATATTTCTTTACTCAAATCATTGTCAATCAGGAGCAGACAAAAATTTGATGTCTGACAAAGATCCTATTTGTGACTTTGAAAATCCAATCCTCCTGTTCTGCTCCGTTGTGATGCATCCACTAGGTCCATGTACGTCTTTGTTTTGCTCGTCCGAGCTGGCATTTGGCTCAAAACTGCACAGCGGGACAGCTCCGATATGGCTCGCCAGTTTGTTGCACAGCTAACGAGATAGAGTGGAAACAGAGAGCTCTCAGTTTGGGCAACTGGAAGAGGGGTTTGGGCTGCTTCACACCAAAGGTCACACCCATTCAGAGACATATTGAACTACTACCACTGTGCAGTAACTATGTCCTAGATTTTGGCTAGATACAGCAAATTCATAACTCATAGACCACTGGGAGTACTCTTAAAAAGGATATGAGGATGAATAGAGTAGGACTTTAATGCATTTTTATGACCAAAATCTCACAAAAACCATAGTATCTTATTTTTCTTTTCATTTTTTTTATTTATTCCACAAGCAGGTTGCTTTAATCTAAACATAACAGACCACGAGGCTTGATCCAAACGCGGGAAGAACACACTGTAAACTCGTCAGCCGGTTGACAGGCCGGCCGCAGGCAGACTTCTGTTCGTCGAGTCAAAACAAACCAGAGGTTAGAGCTTCCCTGACCTTTCCCTATTGATCCACACAGATCCTTCCAAATGTCAAGTTAAGAACTCCACACTTCTGAAAGACTTGCCGCCCACACAAGGCATGCGACTGACCCACAATGCAGAAACATCAGGGAGATCACACATAATGATATACATTTTTACAATGGTGACAACAGTTGGAAACAATTGTAACAGGTTTGAATACGTGTAGGAAGGTGAGAAAAAAGCCACGACTTGTAATCATCTGTCTATTCTTCCGGATAACACTGCTCATTACCATCAATATGTCATAACTACAACTACGGAGACCCAGATGCTGAAACCCGGAAAAAGACACAGTGCAGAGGAGGCGTGAAGATGAAGTGGATTTAATAATCAGGCCAGAAGAGAAACACAGTTCCAGGAGGTTTGGAAGGCAAGATGCAGATTTCTGTGGCGTCACTGGTGGATCCGCCTGTAGGGTCCGGAGACAGCAGCGTAGGAGGAGACTCGAGAAGTTGGTGGTTCGGCAGAGACTCGTGGTGGGTTCGGAAGAAACAGTCCAGATGAAGTTTCCTGACAGCGGCTTCAGGCAACCACTCGTGGCTTGGGGTAACCTGAAGACAGGTAGGACAAAGATACGTTAGGCGCCGGTTTGGAACAAGATAGTAAAGCATGAACTAGACGTGAAGGCTAAGTATGCACCATCAGGGGCAAATGGACTAGCGATGGATACTGGTCCAGGAGCTCCTTAAGTAGGCAGGCGGTGATGATGAAGTGAGTGGTTGCAGCTGGGCTGAATCAGGAGCCAAGCGGAGAGGAGAGGGGGAGGAGTCTGACAGAGGCACCATGACACAATAAGCCTTAACCAATTCCTTTAGTGGCAGTTTTCCTCAAAAGTACTGAAGTAGTCATCACCACATTTAGCGTTTGTGTGTAGGTCTCTCAGCAGAGTAGGAGCTCATTGGCTTATTTAACACTGGAATTTCAGCACCAGTGTTGACACTCTTTCATCTACTGGAACTCTTCAACCATTTACAGAAATACCGTCATTCCAGTGGATTCTGAAGCAAAGATAAAAAAGGCTTGCACTGATATGCAACTCTTAATAATCGCGAGCTGCTTAAATAATCAGTCACCTGATTCTCATACGGAGAAATGCGGCGTTGCGCCGTTATGCAACACTTTACGTTATTCATCTGTTGCATGTTGGTTGCAAAGGCGTTGTGCGTCAGAATCAGCCGTTTTACGTTAATCGCGCAAACGTTCAAAAGTTTAAGGTATGTCAAAGACTAAGTGTTATATAGGTGTGGCTGCAGACATCTCCAGCAGTAAGGGGTTTTTCCATTAAAAATATAGAATTTAAAGGTAAAATGGGATGTTTTTTTTATTATTTTTTTAAATCTTTATATGTCTTATGCGGGGTGAGGTCAGAGTGACCTGGAAAGAAGTGACCTTAGACATTTGTAGATGATGTGGAGAGGATGGAGGTAAGGTGGACACAGGACTCTGCCAAGCAGTACTAAAGACCTAACTGATGTTCTTTGCTGTACAACTACAGCCCCAGCTCATATATCGTGTCTATTAAGCTTGTCCTAAGCCCTCCACTTCGGTTATCAGTCACAGAACCCTTCTCATCTGGGTCAGGACCACTGGGTGGGGTTTGAGATCACTTTGATAGCACTGACTCACAACCCTGGCCAAACTATGCGAAAAACCATCACTCTTAAAAATACAATAACCCTTGTCCTATCTTATGGGTCTAGATGACCCCACCCTTACATTGATGTGTTCTCCCTACAATGACAAAGGTGGATAAAGGTGGAGAGGATTTCATGTAATCCATGAACACCAGTGAAGATCACAAATCATTGTGGGGTCTAGATGACCCAACTCCCAATGGTAAAGTGCCTTGGATAGCACAAGGGGAACAACATGAACATAACTGAGGATTAGGCTAAAACAACCTTACCATGATCTTACTAAAATAAAGTTGTTGGGAGAAAGTATGGCCGATGCTAGTTTTTAAGATATGTCGTATTCTGACCACTTTACAT
>JAUDJI010000662.1:0-13049 GCA_037389245.1 Oryzias sinensis | reverse complement strand
CCTGAAACAATCCAGCACATAACTGCAGGATGTAAGATGCTGGCAGGTAAAGCATACATGGAGCGCCACAATCAAGTGGCTGGAATAATATACAGGAACATGTGTGCAGAATATGGACTGGAAACCCCAAGGTCAAAATGGGAAACACCTCCGAAGGTGGTAGAGAATGAGAGGGCAAAGATCCTGTGGGACTTCCAGATCCAGACTGATAGGATGGTAATGGCGAACCAACCAGACATTGTAGTGGTGGATAAAGAACAGAGGAAAGCCGTTGTGGTGGATGTGGCAGTGCCAAGCGATGGGAACATCAGGAAGAAGGAACATGAGAAACTGGAGAAATACCAGGGACTCAGAGAAGAACTGGAGAAAGCCTGGAAAGTGAAGGTGACAGTGGTGCCTGTGGTAATTGGAGCACTCGGGGCAGTAACCCCCAAGCTGGAGGAGTGGCTACAACAGATACCTGGAAAGACCTCAGACCTCTCAGTCCAGAAAAGCGCAGTGCTAGGAACAGCTAAGATACTGCAGGACCCTCAAGCTCCCAGGCCTCTGGTAGAGGACCCGAGCTTGGAGGAGAAACCACCCGCGGAGGGTGAGAGGGGCGTTTTTTTTTTTTTTATATATATTTGACCGTACTTAAAGTTCCTTTGTTTATATGTTTTTTGGATTTACATTTTTGTAACAACCTTTTTTGGAAATTAAACATTCAAAACAAAGAACTTGGACTGTGGAATTTCATTAACGAAAGACGCGTCAACTATAAGTTCTGACTCTACAGCTTAAGTGTGTATTTCAGAAATTAGACGGATCCACACTTACAATCACAAATTATTGAAGAAAAAAGGTTCTAGTGTGGGGGTCGGCAACCCGCGGCTCCCCTAGTGGCTCCCTGGAGCATTTTCAAAAATGTTTGAAAATGTAAAAAGATGGGGGAGAGAAATATATTTTTGGTTTTAATATGGTTTCTGTATGAGGAAAAACAAGACACAAACATTCTAAACATTTTCCAATGCTGTAAGAAAGTGTAGAAAAACTTTGTAGCGCCAAGCAGGTAGTCACTTGCAGAGGGCTACACAGGAGCCAAGCTGTCTGGAAGTTGGGCTGTCAATCAACTGGCTCTACTGGAAAAATGTCCATGTCCCATACAAGTCACATTTGCGAACAATTTCAGAGAGGAGCAGGTAGAAAGCTTCACTGAGAACATAGCCTGCTTTCTGATATTATGAGCCCTTAACTTAAAACACACACTGCATTGAACATTGCACAGGGGTCATCAACCTCTCCCCCTCCCACACTCATGGTGCAACATAAAGAACCAACATAACAGGAAGAATATATGAGGTTCCATTTGTGCCAATAATATCAAAATGTGTTTTTGCGTCTACTGTTATGTCTTTGGTCCATTGTCTATGTCTACTGATCGTGTTTTTGCGTCCACTGTCTATGCTTTGGGCTCATTGTCTATGTCTATTGAACAAGTTCATTTTACATTGGTTCATGTCTATGTATTACTAAGCAATATCTTCTGCATGCCCATGATTCTTTGATTATTACTTTGTATTAACTTTGTGATGTATATGCTTGATTTATCCTTAAACTTTATCTTTGTCATTGTCCTTATCCCATGTCGTCTAACTACGGCGTCAGGAAGATCCTTAGCAACCGTTGCTAGTGTCGATTGCCATGTCGTCTCACCATGTCGTCAGGAAGATCCTTAGCAACCGTTGCTAGTGTCGTATGCTACGTTCTGTCACCATGTCGTGTCCTTAGATCTTGTTGTATTTCAAATTTTGCAATGTTCGTCAGAGAAGTCTTTTGTACGGTCGATAAATTGTTTCCTGTATTATCACGGAACAAAACACTTAAAAAAAAAACCTTTATTGACAATCCTGCAAATAAACGAGGATCAGACGGGCTAATAAGAGCCTTATACTGGTCCCGAGTGCGCCATCTCATGGTCACATAAATAGATTAAAAAGAAAAGCTCAAAAACCAGTCAGTTTTCGACTGTTATATTCATAATTAGTGACTCGACCCACTAAAATTTGAGAAGGTAACTCATCGAAGATATTTTAAAGGCCTCCTTGCAAGGCCCCCGTAAATCGTTCAGCGGCATAAAAATAAATATTGCCATGGACTAATGACTTGAGGGTTTATTTCTGAACAAATACATTAAATCAACACCAATGTGTTTGTAATTTTATTATTAATAAATCAGCCACGTTTTTCATGATCAGAACACAGCACATTCATAAATAGTCTTCGTAAAATGTTCATATTTATTATGTGTCATTCTCCGCGTTAAATAGAAGTAGTTCGCCTCCAGATCAGATGGTGGCGGTAATGCGCCACTTTGTTTTCGTGTCAAGCGTTGTATGCATGCCCCCCCCCACCACCACCACCCTTTCTGGCAATACGGCAATAGTACAGGAAAAAATTTACCGGCCGCACAAAGGACTTTTCTGACGACTTTGACAAAATTTGAAAAACGAGAACATCTAACGACAAAACACGGGGAAACGTCGTAGCTAACGACAGAAGCAAACACCGTAGCTAACGACAGTAGCTATCGACAGTAGCTATCGACAGTAGCTAACGACCGGAGCTATCGACAGTAGCAACGGTTGCTAAGTCCTCACGACAAAGTGAGACGACCAAAGACATAGACAGTGGACACAAAAACAGATTTTTGGCACAAATGGAACCTCATAAGAATAAACTAAGGTGGAACAACAAAACTGCCATATGAAAAGAAACGTGGGCAAACAGAAACGCTCATGCTGAGCCCTGATAAGACCAGGAGACCGCGTCCCACAATCCCCTGCTGCTAGCAGACCTAAAATGCACCACTACAATATTACTTTTTTTAACTTTATTGTACAAAACTAAAGTACAATACAAAACACAAATTTACAAATTAAACTTCAGATATGCCAGGGGAGCATTCTTTTGTTCAAATCCTCAAAATAAAAATGACATCAGAATTCAGATTTCTTTATTAATTTTCTTTAATTTTATCAAAGCAATGAAACATAATTCATTGATATTGTAGCGACACGGGGCTTAGCCCCGCCTTCAGCCCCTAAGGCTCATGGGAAGTGGGGAGTTTCCGGGTAAAACCTTGAGTGAGAGTGTTGTGAATTGAAGTGAGGTCCATGCTCTTTTTGCTGCAACTACCCCTGGCTGCAGCCTGCAGAATGGGTCATCATAGTGGAATGCTTTGATTGCAGAGGAATGTGAACACGCTGTGGAATGTTAGCCCCGCCCATGCTGAGGCCGTCTTCTTCTTTGGTGGTTTTACAAGTTTCCATGTGCAATATTGCCACCTACGGGTTTTTAAGGAGTTTTTCCTTACTGTGAAGGGGGGGTCTAAGGGCAGGAATATCAGTTTAGCTTAGTCTTTTTTGTTAAAGTTTAGTATTATCCTAATGCATTCTTTGTATTCATGATCCCTTTTTCATTGTATGTGCTAAAATAAAATAAAAATATTTAATTGAATTAGGGAATTTCTACCATGATTCCTGCCTTCTCATGCCTCTTACAAGTTTCCATGTGCATGCATTAGGGAATTAATAAATTCTGTCTGGCCTCACAGACTCAAAAAAATAACTCATTGGATGAACTCAATTTAATTGTTTTGTCAGGATTTACATCCAATAAATTTGAGTAACCCCACCTCAAAGAAAATTCTTCCATGTAACGAAATATAAACGAGTTAGTCGAACTAAATTTTATCAAGAAAGGCAAAGGGAAAAAAAACAAGCAACAGCGGTCTAATGCCAGATTCGAACTCAGAATTGCTAACACGCTATTTAAGCCACTGAGCTATCACTCTGGTGATGAATCAATGCTGCCGGTATAAATAAATAGATTCCATATTTCTATAAATGAGGCTCTTCGTGTATCGTCTTATTGGGAGAAGCCGAGTTGAAACGATTTCATGCCATAGTTTCGTTTTTTACGTGGAAAAAACGAACTAAAGTTTTCACTTTTGAAAAGTCGAAGGATTTGAAGGACTAATAGTCATACCAGGCATTACATTAGACGAAGGAGTTGAACATTTTAATAGTTCAATGGTTAAAATAGGTGAAAAATTGTAGCTGTGAGACGGCAAAAAGAATAAAGAGAAACAGGAAAACAGCATTCAACAGCATGCCCCTTACTTGAACTCAATTATTTTGGATTACTGGAGTTATAGGGAAAACTATTTATACATTTTGTGTTAGGTCATTTAAATGTAGATACAATCTTTTAAAATAAATATTTTTAAATAAAACAAACAGAATTTTATTGTGTTACATGAAAGAGGGGCTTGAATCATTTTTTTTGAGTGATACATAAAAAAAATTGCACCATTCAAATTTTCCTCCTTCTGTTCTCTTTCTTCCTCATACAATTCACAATGACACAAAATGTGCTCCACTGATTCTTCCCCTTTCCTGCAATCACAACTGCTGTGACAAAGGTGAATCAAATGCACGGGCTCAGCGTGGGCGGGGTTAACATTCCACAGCGTGTTCACATTCCTCTGCAATCAAAGCATTCCACTATGATGACCCATTCTGCAGGCTGCAGCCAGGGCTTACTCTTTTGCTGTGTAAGTGCTGAATAGTGGGCTTGAAGCTAAAGAGGAAACCTGGAATGCTTCCTGTTTATTTTTGCTGGAGACTGTCTGGAGTGGTGCACTGTTTGGGACATGGTCAGCTCTTCCATGAGGCAACTATGCTGGCAGTCTGGTTTTATCTTCCCCGCTAAAGTGACGACCTACACAATAGTAATGAAGTCAAACTTCCACAACAGAGCAGTCACGTGACGCGTCGTTCTCCCAGAATGCACTGCAGGGCAAATAAACATTTAATCGTTAATAATGCTCATTATGTGTTTGAAACAACTTAATCATTTTGATTGCAGGCTAATATAGATAATATAGATACACATTGCATGTGTTGCCTTCATTATTAGGCTTAAACAGGGCTTTTAATATTTTGCGGCTCCAGAAAGATTTTTTTTTTTTTCGTCCAATTTGGCTCTTTCAACATTTTGGGTTGCCGACCCCTGATCTAGTGGGTCTAGATGACCCCACTCCCAACGTTAACGTGCCTAGGATAGCACAAAGGTTACACAGGGTCCTAAAAACCTTAGACATGCTCTGTCTGCTCAGATAGTCTCCCTGGATGGTGTAAGTATAGCCCCAATCCCACAGTTATATAATTTTATTTGGTTGTATTTATTTGTCAAGCCTTAAATGATGAGGCTGAATTTGGCGTCTGGATTTTAGCTTCTACTTTAAAGTTTTATTACACTTAAAAGGTTTTTAAATATATTAAAACTAATTTTACTGTTATGTTTTTTGAACTACATAAAGATTTATGATTCGGTTTGCATTGAATGACAAAGCAACCCAGGAACCTGAGAAAGTGTGAACGACTTTAAACCCCCCCACGTGACATTACAGCGCCTGCATGAACGCCATCTGGTATTTCTTTATTCAAATTGCAGATGAAAAAAGACATTTTGAAGAATGACGTAGGTAGAATATCTGCTGGGCGAGTCCCAGTCTCCTGCAGACAAATAGATTTGTAGTTTGTCAACAGAAATCTTTGTTTTTTTTATTTATTGGTTTCCGTACTTTTCTTTCCTTTTTTTCTTTTTAACGTCTATCACAAAGAGAAAAGTTCTGAAGAAGTCAGGCTTTGGACCTGTGTCCGGAAAAGTGGATCGAAGAGGACGCTACCTGCCTGTGGGTCTCGAGGGGGGGGTTCCAAGATGCCGGCCTAGGCGGTCTGTTTTTGCTTCGCTCCGCACCTACTTTAGTGAAAAACAGTTGTGAAAAGCTATATAACGACGAACCTTGCTAACCAAAGTTTCATTTTGAATATTTTTTCAAACTTTGCTGGCGCCATGGTGAAAAAGCGGGAATATTCGGCTGTGGCGAGCTCCGACGATGCTGGCGCAAGCTCGGGCGCGCTTGCTAGCGGTGGTCACGACTATTCAAAGAACACAGAAGGAATGGTGACCGACGTCTCAGAGGAAGAGTGATAAAAATCTGTCAGATGGTCCTGCCTTCCATGAAGGAAAAGCTGGTGGATGTTATAGACACTGTGCATCGACTTGGCAATAAGAGGCAGCCTTCAAGCAACACACGGCCCAGAGCTGTTATTCCACAGTTCATCTCTCGGCTGGGCAGGGATGCAGTCTGGAAGGCGGCGAAGAATTCACCTTACATGAAGGATCACGTTTTGCAGTTCAAGGAGGATTTTTCCAAAGGCGACAGAGAGAGGAGGCTGCGGCTGTGGCCAGAGATTCAGAAGGCTCGAGCTGCTGGAAAAGTTGCCTACTACGCTGGTGCCAGGGCCTTCATCCAAGGAGAAGGGGAAATCATCATTGGTGATCAATAACATATCTCCATTTTAAAAAAAAGGAGGAGAAGAGGGAATAAAAACAAAAAGGCTCCATTTGAAGTGTTAACACACTGGACATATGATTGTCGCTTTTCTTGACATTATTATATTCTAAGAGGATATTCAGTTAATGCCTAAATGTTCTGTGCTAGTGTTATTTTTTTCACACTAGTTTGATTTAATAAGGTGCGACTGCGTTTGCTGTTGACCTATATATATATATATTTTTTTGGACTAAAGCTTTTTTACAAGTTAAAAAGGTTCTATTTTTCTACCTATTTTTCTACTTTTTTATGTCGTTATCTGTTTTCTCGTTAAATGCCAGAGGGCTAAGGAATAATGTAAAGCATAAGGCCTTATTTTTGTTTGCTAAACAGCAAAAAAACTGACTTTGTTTTTTTTTTCAGGAGTCTCAGTCTCTTGCTAAGGATGCAAATTTTTGGAAAGCTCAGTGGGGGGATGACTTTTGGTTTTCACATGGCACAGAATCCTCTGCAGGAGTATGATGCGTGAGGAATAATTTTAAGGGGGAGGTTTTGCACACTGATTCTGATACAAATGGTCATTTTATTTGTCTAATTGTAAAGATGAGCAATATACATTGCTTGGTAATCAATATTTATGGCTACAATTCCAGCTCTGATAACAATCGGCTTATGGACACTTTAGAAGATAAAATATTGTTCTGGTTAGCCAAATTTCCAAGCGCACATGTGCTAATTGGAGGTGACTTTAATGTGGTGATGGACCAAATCGCTGACAGATGGCCTCCAGGTCAGACTCTAAAGTCTACATCAAAGCTGAAGCTGTTGGTAGAAAAACTGGATTTATGTGACATATGGAGGGCCAAATTTCCTGATAAAAGGGAGTATACGTGGAGTAATAAAAGCAGATCGAGGCAATCACGTTTAGACTTTTGGCTTCTCTCAAAGGATGTAGACAAAGAGAATGTTTCTGCAGACATTTTTACAACACCACTAACTGACCACAAAGCCTTAACAATTAGAATACAATTTTTTCCTGATGAAAATGGGTCTAGAAAAATCTGTTACTGGAAATTAAATGGAACGTTATTAAAGCATGAATGTGTTCAATCAGTGATTAAGACACTCATTAAACTTTACTGGGATAAAGCGCAACAAGAAAAGGCTTACAGCACAAACTGGGAACTCTTAAAATTTGAAGTTTCAAAATTTTTGCGAAGATATGGCAGCATTCAGGCAAAATCTAAACGTAAATTAGAAGAAGAAATTATCTCTGAAATTACTGAACTCTCAAGTTTACCATCAGAAAACCTAAATGAGGATCAAAATTTAAGATTAATAGATTTACAATTAAAACTGGACAATATGTACAAAGCTAAAGCTAGGAGCTTTTATAAGATCTCGACAAAAATGGTTGGAACAAGGGGAACAAATGACTTCTTATTTTTTCAAATTAGAGAAGTCACAAGCAAAGTTTAATTCAGAGTTACAGTTAAATATAAATGGAAAAATTACAAATGATAAGGGTTAGGGCTATAAGACAACATTCAGTCAGGAAGCAATGAACTCATTCTGTGATTCCTTGAATAATATAAATACAATCAGTGAAGAGGATAAATTGGCATGTGATTCTGTCATTTCTTTACAGGAAGTTTCAGATCCTATTAACAATATAAAAAACAACAAGTCCCCTGGGAAGGACGGAATAACAGCAGAATTTTATAAGCTTTTCTCAGAACTCTTAGCCCCATTTTTACTGAATGTTTATACAGAAAGTATCACAAACATGACTCTTCCAGCCAGCATGACTCAGGGTGTTATTTCCCTGATCCCCAAACCCAACAAAGATACTTTGCTAATAGATAACTGGAGACCTATTAGTCTACTTAATAATGATTATAAAATATTTGCCACAATATTAGCCATGAGAATGAAAAGTGTTCTTGATACAGTAATAGATGAGAATCAGTCAGGTTTCATGACAGACAGATGCATCTCAAACAATCTACGACTGGTTTTAGATCTTATAGATTATTCAGACCTCATTGCTGATGACGAAAGCTTCATTCTATTCCTTGATTTTTGTAAGGCATTTGATACTGTTGAGCATCCTTTTCTATTCTACTGTCTGGAAAAGATGGGTTTTGGGGAATATTTGTGTAGTGCTGTTAAAACACTCTATGCAAATGGAAACAGTTCTGTTAAGTTGAGTGCTGGCACCACTCGCAGATTCTGTCTCCAGAGAGGAATAAGACAGGGTGTCCCGTCTCTGTGCACCTGTTTCCTCTGGTTGCACAAGTTTTCTGCAGATATATAAAATCAAGTAATATTGATGGTATTTCCATTGCTGGTAAAAACCTTCTTATAAGTCAACTGGCAGATGACACCACATTATTCTTAAAAAACCCTTTACAGGTTCCCAGGGTTCTTCAGGTTATAGAAACATTTTCAAAAGCATCTGGACTTTATCTAAACCTTAAGAAATGTGAGTTATTTCCTCTGAAACAATGTGCTCTAACATCCATAAATAGTATAGTAGTCAAGGACAAAGTCACATATTTGGGTTTGCAGATAACTAAAGATCAAAAACAAAGAGAGCTGATGAACTCTAATCCTTTGATTGCTAAAGCACAAAGCAGGTTTAATCGTTGGCCACAGAGAGATCTTTCACTAAAAGGTCGTGACCTCTTAGCAAAAGCAGAAGGAGTTTCCAGACTAGTTTACATTGCTTCCTCACTATCTCTGGACAGTAAAACTGCAAAAAGGATTGATCAGATACTTTTTCATTTTCTTTGGAGAAACAGAATCCACTATGTACGAAAATCAGTAGTAATTAATTCATCTAAAAACGGAGGACTTGACTTTCTTGACTTCTCCACTCTAAACAATGTCCTCAAAACTAAATGGTTAAAAAACTTCTTAAAAAGTGAATCCTCATTTTGGAATTTCATACCTAAATATATATTTGATAAGCTTGGAGGTCTGCCATTTCTTCTATTATGTCATTTCAAAATAGAGAAAATTCCCTTAAAACTGTCTAATTTTCATAAGCAGGTTTTATTAACATGGACTTTGATCTACAAGCATAATCTTTCTCCTCATTGCTACTATATTTGGAATAACGCAGATATTCTACACAAAAACAAGAGTATTTTTCTTTTGAAAAGAACATTTCTCTTGTGACACAGCTGATGAATCCACCAGGTAACCTGATGTCATACGTTGAGTTTCTGTCCACCTATGGTCTGCATGTCTCACCTGCAGAGGTTTCATTGGTTACTGGAGCATCCCAGGTGGTGTTAGACTTCTGTGGAGCAGTTCTCCTTCAAATACTCCATGTTCTCCTCTCAAATTAACAAATTTGTGGTGTGGAAAGATTTGTTTTTCAGCTGGCAGGAATAATCAAAGTATCCACTCTCTGTTTCAAAATGACTGTATGTTATCTCTGACTGGAACAGCTTTGGATGTAGAATTCAGTGGGAAAAGGTTTGGTCTCTGCCCCAAAAGTATTTCATCACCAATAAAATCAGAGACATTTCTTTCAAAATTCTTCATAAATTTTATCCAGTGAAACACTTCTTTACCAAATTTAAAAAAGATCTGGACATAAACTGTTCTTTCTGTCATTCCTCACCAGAAACTGTGTCTCATCCTTTTTGGTTTTGCTCCTTCACTCAGCTATTTTAGAAAGATGTGATACATTTTATGAGAACTCATCTATGTGTAGATTATAGATTATTTTATGAGCAGATTATTTTTGGATATTTTACACAAGAGAAACTTAATGCAGATAAAATATATGTAGTTATTTTACTCATAATTATGGCTAAACACTTTATTCACAAGTGTAAATATTCCAACAAAAAACAGTGTTTTATGTTTTTCATAAAGAAATGGTTCTGTATGTGAACAGTATAAAATCCTCCACTAACAAAAAAGCTGTCAGAACAGTTGAAACATGGTCTCTCCTGAAACTTTAACAGATTCCTTTGCCTTTATTATTTTTGTTTTATTTTTGCATAACCAGTTTTACATAGTTATTATTATGGTTTTTGTTTTTTGTTCATTCTCCTGGCAAACGTTTTTGCACACAGTGTGGAGTTTTGTTTTTGGTACTATGTATGTGCAATATTTGTTAATAAAGTTTATTTAAAAAAAAGCCTGTGGGTCTCGCGTTAACTCAGTCTTACTTCAATTCCCAGAATGCTTGGCGGAACCAGCCCCGGACTCTGATTGGCTGCGTTCCGCCTGCGCTTGTCTGAAGGTGAAGTAGCAAAATTCGGGTCACGGACCCGTCCTCGTCTCCATGATGTGGTCCACTGGACTTCCACGTTTGGTCCTCTGCAGACATCAGGTAAGACCCACGGCGGAACATCCGGTTCTGCCGGTCTGACCGAGCAGCAGAGCTGTTTTTGGCCGCAGTGAAGGCACCTCCGCTAGCAGGCCTCTGGACCGACCTGAGGAGAACCTCCGAACCGGAACATTCAAGTTAATAATTATGGAAGCAAAACTGGGTTCTGATCCGAACGGTCAATTAAGGACAACTCTGTGAACTACAGATGTTTACATTTACAGTAGCTTTGGGTTTAGGCGGTATCCGACATAAATCTTTCATCTTTGACCCGGATGTTAACCCGGGGGGTCAGAAGGTCGCCTAGGGGCCAAATCCAAAAGTCAACGAAGGTCGAGGGCCGAACAGGATAAACTTCTGTGGATCAAACTAAAACAAAACGTTACTTTTAACATGAGCATGAATAAAAATAGACCGGAAACATTATTCCGGAATTAATCAATTTATAAATAAATCATATTCCTACATAAATATTAGATATGTGACGAAAAATTCAAAATTCATTGGATTGCCCTGATTTTGTCGCTGGAAAGGACTTAAAGAAAGCTTTCCAGTGGGATAAAGATGATTTAGATAGGTATATAAATCAATAAAGGTGTGGCACAAGTGTGAAAAATAAAGCAAAAGAACAAAATGTTTGTTACCCGAAGCAGAGACGTGTGGGCGGTACCACAATTACAAGAATGGCACTGGATCTAGATCTGTCAGCTCCAGGCTCGTTGGTGGCTCACCATCATGGTGTTTAGGTCACTACTAGAACCGATACATCACTATAACGTGCACTACTGTCATCTGAATGCTGTGTAGTACTACATATTATTCAGCCATGATATTCAGTCAGATGTTTGGCCTTTGAATTCAGCCACTGGTGCAGCTGCTTTAAGGGGTAGCAGATGTTTTAGGACACGTGACAGATGTGGGGGACAGAATCCGGTCCTTCTCCAAATAAAACTTCCTTCATAATTTAAAAAATGACCATAAATTTACAAAACTCTAAGTCAGCGTATGTATCATCTCTCTTGTCTGCGGCCCGGTAGCAGGGAACTCACAGACCGGTTCTGGTGGCCGGGCTTAGGGACCACTTCCCTGGACAACAACATTCTAGCGTTAGCATTTAGCTCCAGACCACACAGTCACCAGTTTTCGGTGTTTAACTTGCTTAAAATGAACATCTGGTCGTTTAACACACAGTCATGGACTTTAAAGGAGCTGGAGAGCGGAGAGATGTCTGCTTTAAATGGAAGATGTTTGGTCTGCGAGTGGGAGCTGCTCCGTCTCTCTGAATGTTACGTCTTCAGCATTTGTGTAATACCTGCCAGGAATCTCATTTCAAAGGACAATTAGACTTTCAGGGGGGGGGGGGGGGGCTGTGAGCCAAGATTTAAAGGCACTGAGATAAAAGTACTGCGGTGAATACATGGGTGTCCCGTCTTCAGTGCTCTGAAGAGACTTTGGTGTGAACATTAGCTTCCTGATTCTGCTGTGAATTCCTGTCACAGATGATCTGAGACTGTGGTTCTGTGTGTGCAGACCCAGAATGTCCTGTCAAGAACACACACATCCACCCCTCCCTTCCAGGTGAGAGTATGTTTGTCAGTTCTACCGCACGTCCAGTAGGGATGCAACAACTCCGTCTCTTCACAAGTCGCTTCAACGTTTTGACATGCTTTAGTTTTATTCCATGAAATAAACCTAATTTTACTTTGTTAAACTGCTTCTATGCCATCATTCAGAGATACTGCAAAAGTCTTCTTAGTTCAGCAATGTTTAGCCCCACAGTGTTTCAGTCGTCTACATCTTCTCAGGAGGTGGTCATCGTTAGCGCCACCCGCACCCCCATGGGCTCTTTCAAAGGCTGCCTGGCGGCAGTTCCAGCCACCAAACTGGGCTCTGTGGCCATCAGAGGCGCTGTTGACCAAGCAGGTGAGTTCAGTCAAAGGTTGTCTTCTCCTTTTTCTGGAAGGGACGTTGTTGAATTTAGGTCCTCTTGATCTAGTTGCAGACTAGATTTGTTGTCTGCAGGAATAGCTCCTGAGGAGGTAAAAGAGGTCTACATGGGAAACGTGCTTCAGGCTGGACAAGGTCAGGCCCCCACACGACAGGCCCTGCTGGGAGCAGGTATACGGAACATCCAGGTAACCCCCATTTCCTGATGAAGACGATGCACGGACATGAAACATTGCTGATCGTCTCCAGGCTTGAGCCTGGGAACCCCGGCAACAACCATCAACAAAGTCTGTGCGTCTGGAATGAAAGCCATCATGATGGCAGCCCAGAGTCTGATGTGTGGTCACCAGGTAATGTGATTTACCAAAT
>JAUDJI010000661.1:0-13049 GCA_037389245.1 Oryzias sinensis | reverse complement strand
TTAAAAACACAATTGCATGTATTAATATTAAACTGACCAACGTTTGCTAGAGGGGAAGGTTAACAAAAAAGTCCTCTAAACATTACCGACGTTAAATGCATTTTCCCCCAGATTGGTTCTGTACACTATGCAACATTTCATGCAGTTAAACCAGGAATAACACTTCAAAAGTACACCTTAATATCGCCATTTTTTATTTCACACCTTACGCTATTTAAAGTTATTTATTACAGTCAATATTTTATAACAATGATTTAAATGCAAACTTAGGCATTAACTTGAGCAGCTATGTTTTCCCACGCTGTCTCTGTTTTGCAGATGCAGCGGTGTTGCTTTTTTTCTGGAATATGTGCTCATATTCACTGTAACTCTGCAGCAGCACGTCAAGTTCAGCTGGCGAAAAATACGCAGACCTCTTTTTTTCACGGTTGCCATGGTGACTCGTGATATCTGCGCTCCATTAATAATGGCTTCTGAAAGACGCGGTGCGCACGCTCACCTCCGAATCAGTCCACTCAGAGTTGATTGATCTAACTCGGATCAGCTTCTCTGAAACAGAAAATTTAGAGTTGTTAATCTCCCGATTGACCAACTCAGAGTTCAAGTTCAACCTCAGAGTTGGTTGAACCTCTTTTCTGAAACAGGCCCCAGACATGTAGCTATGTGTAGTGTAAGAAGTATACGAACTGAATACTTCATCAGTCTAAATTGGATCATTTAAGTTCACAACATACAGATATTATATAATAGCATCGAGTATGTTGCCTCACTTTTAGCATAGTCACTTAAATAATCCACACTAAATGACTGGTAGTACAGTTCTTTTAAGGGGTTATGGAGTGTTGTAAGAAGAGTGTTATACATATAAGTTTATTTTAATTTGTTATTTACTCGTTTATTTAAACAAGTAAATATATAAAATACAAAAAGGTGGGAACCACTGCCCAAGACTCCACATGTATTCACATTGACGAACCACTGCTCACATCTATCTATCAAACATGGCAGACGTGCAAAAAGGTTAAAACATTTGCACTTTTTTTTTTCTTTTCCAATCGGAATTCTTTTCAGTTTAACATTAAAAGATCCTATGATTTGTCCGGTCCCTGAACGCAGCTGCGTGACGTCGGCAGTTTTTCTTCTTATGGCGGGAGACAACTTCCTGTCTCGAGGTGTTTGTTTACTTCCTGCGTGTGTTCAGTCAAACTAAACCAACTCAAGTGAAGTTCCCGGTTGGAGTTCAGGAGAAGCGCCATCGTAGTCCGCGTGTGGCGTTAGCTTGAAACGGTCGCGTGTCTACGTTTATGGAGGACTCGCTGTTTAAAGACAACCCGCTTCTTTTGCCTGTGAACGAGCAGAAAACGGTTTATGATGGATTCATCTCTGTGCAGGTACCGTCTGAATAACAGAAGTTTTTAACCAGACGAAAATATTTACAAGACTCTTTAAACCGACTTTTAAAATTCTCGGGAAAGCTATTCCCCTTTAATGTTTTCACCACTAATTTATTTTCTTTTGACAGCGTCACATAGGAGTTCTTTTCAAAATAAAAGACAAAAGTTCCCCCTGCTGCAGCACATTCGATTCGCTCTTGTTAAAAAAAATGCAAGACTTGTTGTGGCTGTTGCTAAAACTAGGGCTGCACGATATGAGGAAAACTCCCGATTTAGTGGTCAATATTGCAATGACGATATAACTTGCGATGCATGAACAAATAGCTAAACAACTAAATCTGCATCATTTCCATTTCACTGCAATTGTCATAAATAACTTAAATTATACTCCAAATGACCCTCGTCTACAAAGGAGGGGAACATCTAACATAGGAGCTCCATCCGATGGGTCAACGACGTGAAAGCGTCCATCCGATGGGTCAAATGCATAAAGGGATTCATTTGATTGGAATACTTCAAGCTGCCATAAGATCGTTTTAGCACATGTAAGATAACCATTTATTGCAATTTTTGCGATCTTTTGCGATACACGTATTGCACAGCTTGATATCGCGATACCGATAAATATGGGATTTATTGTGCAGGCCTAGCCAAAACCGACATTTAGGTGTCTAGAAAAACACAACGCTCCTTTTTGTTTCTTCGTTAGAAATGCACAATTGTCTTTTTTGCAGTACAACCATATTGTACTTGACCTTTTTATCCAACAGCAATGGATCTCATAGGAACCAGTATCACTTTAAAACTTTGAAAATATATCTGAAAACAGTCAGACCATTTATTGACTTTTGGACATAACTGTAAACCATAAGCTTCCCGTTGCCAGGAAACGATTAGGAACAAGAATACATTTAAAAAATAAAGTGTATCTGAAAACAGTCAGAAGAACATTGATAGATTTTTTAAATTAGGACCGATATCGATCAACTCAAATTATGCTGTATCGGCTGATACTATAATGGTACCAAAGTATCACCCATCCATAATTTAAATGTAATCTCACATGTGAAAATTTACACAAAATTTAGCTAATTTAAGAGCCACAATAAAGGGACAAAGAGCTGCTTGTGGCTCCTGACCTTTGGTGTATACAGTCCTTAAGGAGCATATATTGAAGAAAAGACTGATAGTTCTGGTAATGCTTTGTTCTAAATGCACATTTTTATGAATTTAAAGTAGCATTACTTTGTTTTAGCTCTGAGAACGTTGAGTTTACGGTAAATGTTCTCCGCTATGTTTTTTTAAAGTAATGATGATGTAAGTTTCTGAACATTTGTCATTTTCAGGACAAAGATCTACGAATCCGGATAATTCTGCCTCCAGATTTACAGCTGAAGAAGGCCAAGTATGACCGATTTCTTTGAAGAGTCTTAAGCCTGTATTTGTCAAACTGGGATTGATCTTGTACTTCGTCCCTTGTAGACTGCAATGCGGTTGGGAGCTGAAACACCTGCTGCGGGGATATGAGGCCATCGTCAAGCAGGTAAACCAGGTCCTGACTTGTTGAATGAGCCTCTCAGGATTTGAACCCCTCTGCCCCTGATCCGGATCGTTCTGTTTAAGATGTTTTAGACTTTTGCTGTCAGGTCCTGTTTGCCTCCTTTTGTTTTTGTCTGGCAGCTGTTTCATAAACCATTACTCCAAACCAGAAAAAAAAAACATACGTGTATATATATTTATATATATATATATATATATTTTTTTCACTTCAATTAACATGGCCAGGAAAATGTCCCTATTTGTTATGTGGCCCCTTTTGGTTATGTGGATGAGATTGATATTTTACCCTGGGCTGCAAAGTTCATTATTTTCCCAGCCTTTAAGCTATCATTAATTATTAAAGCAGTTGGCAGCCCCTATTAATCACAAATGCTGTTTGATTTGAATGGCTGGCTGGCTAAAGGAAAGACGAAGAAAAAAATCACACTGTCACTTCATTATCCCACCATTCAAGGGTGTCCTCTCTGCTTCTTGCAGCGGCTCCAGCAGTCGGCCGATCTCTCCGGCTTCATTCTAGAGTTGAAGACTGTGCTGGTAAGTAGAAAGACGACCTGTTTGTTAGGAACAGGAAGGAAAGGAAGAACTTCATCTTTTAAAGAGCACATAGATCTAAAGCTCTGAACTTTATGTGTCTAATTCAAGTTAAATCTGTTTGTTCTACTCATAAGAAAGTCCAAAAGCGCTGGTTGTCACACAGTTGTATGATTAGCATCCAAATAAGGGCTTAAATGAAGAAGTGCTCCGTGTGTTGTTGCAGGAAGTGGGTCTGAAGAGCCGTCCTGAGTGCTGCTCCATCCCTCCTCCTCAGTATTACGCTCAGATAATCTCTGAGATGGAGACCCTTGGGTGGGACAAGTAAGTGGGTCACCAGGAGCGCCACGCGCTGAAAAAAAAAACCTTAAGCTGTTCGATGGTGGGGAAAGGTGGCTGTGACCCTCACGCTGGTTCACTCCACATGTCACTTGACTTGTGTGTGCAAATATAAACAGGATTTTCAGCAGGTAATGCTGGTAACTGTGGAGCAAAGTGCAGTCGAAGCCATTTCAGTTTGTGATTTACCCTGAAAACTAGAATATATTCAGTGCAGTTCAATCAAATTATTTTATTAATGTGAGCCCTGAGAGGTCATATTTATTCTTTACAGAAAATGTAGAGAATCATTTACAGTAATCTCAAAGAAAGGTGTATTCCAGTTCTGGAAACTTTCAGAGCCAGGTCTCTGTTCTGGTTTTGTCTCACTTTTTTTTAGCATCTTAACAGGACAGGGGTCTAAATCATAACCTTTACAGTTCAACCCTTTAACACTAAAGCTTTAGCTCTAGTGTTGACATTCCAGTTTAGTAACTCATCATTCATTTACAACAGTGGTCCCCAACATTTTTAACGCCACGAATGACATCATTCAAAGTTTTCACGGACCGGTCTTTAAGATGTGGCGGACGATTATTTTAGCAATGCTACAATGAAGGATGAACAGAGACTTGACAAGACGAACTCTGAGCTTTTATTTTAATAGGCATGTCATTGTACATCGCACAAGTCTGATCGTCCTCTCCCCTTCCCTCACTCATGGTGCAAAAAAGAAGCACTGTCTACTCAATGTAGCTTTCTTTTTCTTTGGAAGTCAAAGGCTCCTCTTCTGTCTCCTGGCTGGGCGTTTTCTTCTTGGCAAAGAAACTTTCCAGATGTTTGTTTTTTACTCATTTCGCGAGCTCCTGGGTTTTATTTTAGCCGTAACCTATCACGTGACCGAGAAGGGCGCCTTGGCCTGCGTCAAGAGTCATATACACGGATCTATCTGGCAATTTTTCACATCTTTCAGATTCCGAAATAAGTAAAACAGAAGAAATGTAAGTTATTTATTCTTTCTGTGCGGCCCGGTACCAAATGACCCATGGACCGGTGCCGGTCCGCGGCCCGGGGGTTGGGGGACGGCTGATTTACACAATCAATGAAATTCCAGCGGATTCTGAAGTGGAGAAAAGCAGCTTTAAGCTGATGTGCAGCACTTTACAGGGGAAAAATGCTCACGGATGTCAGCAGATCTTGTCGCAGAGAAAATCGTGCCACATGAAAAGCCGCTTCAGAATCAGCTGATTCCTGTTGATCGTGTGAACAGTTGAAGATTTACGGTGGTTCAAAGAGCGTGTGTGATTTAGGTTTTATCAGCGACAGTTCCAGTCCTAAAGGCTTTACACACTTGCTCAGACCTGAATTAACGTTAGCGCTCTCGATCTATGTGGCCTAATGTGGTATTTCTGAGATATCGTCTTCAACAAAAGAAAAACAAGACATAAAAAAGACTTGAAGTGAACCAGAACACCTGAAAAAATCTACCAACACCCAAATGAAGTTCTAGCCAGGATGGGGGAAAAAGCACAAGGAGAAAACACGGCTCCACCAGACATTATTCATCTTTTAGGCTTTCATACTTTTAGATTTGTGTAGTGGGCTGCTTTCAGTTTCCCACTTACAAATAAGTTGCTCTCTCCCAAACTGACCATCACAAAACCTCAAATCCTGGTTTAGGGGAAACCTGTTATGCTGCGTTCACACCGGGCTCAGTAACGTGTGTTCAAGTGACTGCTTTCAATAAAAAGTTCATGTAGATGAACATATGTGTGTTTCGGGCTTCCACGTTCAGAATTCTCAATCAGGGACTTGGATTTGGTGGTTACGTTTTAGTACCATCCTCTTTAAGAGACGGAAGGCTAGCCACAGTCCTCTGTGAACACCATTTGACAAAAGCACATTAAAAATCCCACGTTTAGCCCGTTCTTGAACGCGCCACGCACGCCCGGTGTGAACGTAGCTTTAGGGTGGGCTGTAGTTTTTTGTCAGAGCTACAATTGGCCTGTGGTGTAAACACAACAGAATCCTAACTAATTCTGTGCTAATAGGCGGTTCAAACAACCGTCTTGGCATTTAAGAGCAAACTAAGTGATGATAATAGAACACGTTTCTCCTAGTGATCAGCCTGTTCAAATGCTTCTGTTCTCTACTTTCATGGTCCCTGGATACCACGGCAGTAATTTACCAGCGCAATAGCTCACTGATGGAGCTTCTTCTTTTATTCAATGATACCAATATCAGCTCTGCAATTCATTCTTCTTTCATCTGAAGCACCACCGCTTGCACCATTCAAGAACTTGCATAGCGACGTGCAATGGAGGAAGTCGCCTCCACACGATTTTCGCATCCTCCTTTTTTTTCCCCCTTCTTTTTTGCAAACTAAACTGCCTAGAGAGTCTGCAACAATGCAACTTAACATGAATAGATGGTTCCTAATGAGTCCCATTTTTGAGTTATTGAGTTATGGTTAAATCCAGGTCATATTTAATAAAGCTCAGCCCACAGGTCCAGCTCTCGTCAGTATAAAGCAAGGGAGTGGTTAGGATGAAAATATCTGTTCTCCCTCAGCATGGATTAAGCCTTGACTACTACACTCATTTTCCACTTTCCTATTAATGACCACGGCTGCAATTATGATATTAGTAAAATGCAAATGGCTCTAATTGAAGACTCTTAGGCTTTAATAGGAGCGGAGGGGGTGAAGGTATGCTTTATGTTGGAAACGGGACCAACACCGTTTCTCGCATGGTGTTAAGGTTAGGAAACATTACACACAGTGGGCCTCAATCTGCAAAGCACTCGAGACTCGCTTAGCGTCTTAATTGCTATGGGCTATGCTAATGGCCACCAGGGATATCCGCGGCGGTTCTGTCTGCTGATTGGGCCAGGTATAAATGAGTCTTCTCCCAGCATGTCTCCGTCTCTGCGTTTCAGAGTGTGGTCATCTTAATAGGCTGGGAATGAAAAAGTCAGGGCAAAGATTTTGCTGGTTAATGTAAAAACAGGGTCGGGAAGGTCAACTGTCCAAAAACACGGCCGCTTGTGCTCCAGCGCTCAGTAGTGCCACAGCTAATGTCACATGTCCACACCCAGTTGGAAATCAGCGTCTTCAGCCTTTCTGATGTCTTCACTCAGTTCACCGTCTTCTATGGAGGCAGAGTGATGACAGCAACAACCCGAGACTTTTACCAAACTTGAAACAGCTTTGATTATTTCTTTCTGGTGGATTTTAGTGAGATTAGCAAACATGCTGATAAAGGATTCCCCAAGTTTTGATTTGGATATTTTATAGTCAAACACAAAATGAAACTGTTTAATAGACAAACAGTTAGTACTCTAAGAAGAAATAGAAGAAAAATCCAATCTAAATATATCCATGCACACAGTTTTATACCTTAAGTATGTAGTCATTATTCACATACATACAAAAGAATGAAAGAATAACAAGCATCATCAATGAACTAAAACAACTTCACAAATCATGATTGTGTTGTTCTGATGACAGTGACCCGATCACTGCCGAAAACACTGAATCGGTCCAGGTTCAGTCATAAGTCCACACTTTGACGTTTGAGTCAACAGGGTTCAATAAAATATCAGTTCACTTTTCAAAGTTTCATTAAAGACCAATTTGTGTGGGTTTTTTTTGTCTTTTATTTTGCTTTCCTTTGTTTGGATTTGATATTATTAAACAGAAAAAGATTTAAAAAACAATCCGTTTAAATCAGACTCCGTTTAAAACAGTTTTGCAGCCGGTTTGTTCTCTGCAGTGCATAAAAATCACCCATACATCTCGCAAAATATCACCAGACAGAAAAGAAAAATTCTCATATTAATTGGCTGAAACTGAGAAATTAATTTTAACAACTAACAACTGTTTGCAACATTTGAAATTTGGCCAGAAAAAAAATACGAGAAATGGTTTAAAGGGGGCTCTATCCATAGATTTAGTAAATCAACATTGCATATTATTTTTTTCCATCATGTCGATGGAACTCCTGGTTTCCACTTTTAAAGGCTGTTTGGAAGTAGAATTGCACAACATATGTTGATGCCACCATCTCCCAGTTACTTTGCCAACATGCAGTCAGAGCTGAGTGCACACAGAAACGCCATGTTGTGCTCGGGCTGGAAGCAGCTCCCTTGGCTGTGGAGTTGCAAACTGACGTCCGACGTCATCCTGTTTCCTCCATGAAGAGGCGAACCCAGCAGCTAGTGCCCCGGCCGTTCAGACATAGCCCCCCAGAGGGGACGCAGATAGATGCATGTATGTTAACAATGCAGTTGTGCCTTCAGGCTTTGTTCTAGATGTTTAAAGGCATGATGGAGAACTTTGTTTGAAAGAACGTGGTTTTACTGCACTTTGAGTGTAAAAGACCCACTCCAATGAAAGTGTTGATTTAACATGTCCCTGTGGCATCTTTCTGATAATAGAGGACATTTATAAAGATCATTATAGTCAAAGTTGCATTTCTGAGTATTTCTTTATTCAAACTGCTGTGAATCCAGAGCAGACAAAAAATGCTGCTTATAAAAAGATTGTATTTGTGACGTAGACAATACAGGGGGGCGGGCCATAAGCTCTGCTTTATTCAGATGCATCCACTTGCAGACAAATAGATCCATTTACGTCTTTGTTTTCCTGGTCTGAGCTGGCATCTGGCTTAGAACTCTACGACTGGAGAGTTCTGATTTTGCTTTAAAAAGGTTTTTCCGGTAATGCTAAGTAAGCCAGTGGGAGAGAGTGTAAACAGAGAGCTCTCAGTAACTGGGAAGAGAAAGTGGCGGGTTTGCGTCACCCACAACTTGGAGGCAAACTTCTGATGAGCTACTACCGCCCTGCAGAAGCTATGTCCAACAGGTTTGACTAAAAACCCAGAATCATCGTTAAAAGATCACTGGAAAGGCTTTGAAAATGGATCAAAAGATGATCAGAATGGACTTTTCATGAATCCCATAATGCTTTGTTGTTTTTAAGGAGCCAATCCTTGAAATATTGCTTTAAAGATGAGCAGTTTTTTTATTCTGAAAGTCTTTTGATTCTTGTCCTCCATGCTACAATGCTACACTCGTTGTAGTGAGTATAGGATAAGATCAGATCAGATCAGATAGTCATTTATTCGATTTGCAATGGGTAAAGTCCACTGTTGCAGCAGCATTAGACAGAAATAGAGCAGGATTGTATGTACAGTATTGTATGCTTGGTTAGTTTAAAATAAAAGAAGTAGACATCTGTGTGTCAAATCAATAAAAGTAGCATTTGTGTTTTGAAACAGTTCTGTAGTGATTCTCAAATGAGTATTAAAAATGTAAGAGAAGGTAGAGGCTGTGTATGCGGAGTTGGCGTGATCATGACTTTGTGTTGGTAGATGTTAGTGTGCATGTGACATTGCATGAATTATTGGCGTTCCCTGGAAGTTTGATTGCAAACGTGTGAGCGAGCAGACACTTTTATGAGCTGGGGCCCTTTGGACAGCGTGTCCCATCATTCCATCACTTCCCTAAGTGTGTCTCTGAGCACACTGCGCACATCACTCCTCGATAACACACCGCATAAATCCTCTGCGGCTTTGTCAGCCTGTGTCCTTTGTAGTGTACTGTAAATCTGGAGGAGAACATTTCAGATCAGTCTTTTGTTTCTGGGCTGGTGGTAGTGCTGCAGCAGTAAATCTGCCTGCTGATCAACTGCCTGAGATCTGTGTTGTGTCCTGAGCCTCAATAGCTAATAATTGGCTCATAAAGAAAAGAGTCAGATTTACAAGTTGACTCTCGCAAGCTTGCAAATTTGAACTCAGTCTGATTTCATCTTGAGAGGCTTTTTTTTTTTTTTTTTTGGAGAGCCTTAAACTGTTTTCTAATAACTGTCAGAGGCACTTTGGAGCAGCATTATTTTACTTCTGCACACAGTAAGTAGAGACATAAAAGCATCAAGTCTAGTGTGTAAGTGGACTATATCGTTTTCATGTCATAGAAGAAATATAACATTTACTTCAAAGTTAAAGGAAACATCAAGTGATTCTAATGAAGACCAAAGAACCATTTAAAGTAGGACCAGATAAGGGCTTGATGACAGGAAAATATGTTTCTTTAAGACGCTTTGTCAATTCTAGAATTATTTAAAAAGTTCTTTGTTTCCTGAGATATTCCCCTCTGTTCCCCAAATGTTCAGAGTTTTCCAGACAACCCTAGCATGAAATAATGTGCTTATACTGACCTCCACTTTATTAGCTGCAAAATCAATCTTGTCTTTTTATAACCAGAAGTCTTGGTTATAAAAAAAACAACATAGATATATGTAATAATATATATACACATAATTAATGATTCTTAGCTTTTTTAAGCTTAGAACTGGCAAGAAAAAGACTCGTAATCTTTAAAGACAAAATATTGCTATGATCAATTGATTTTCAATGGATCCTGTTCCAAGCAATTTCTTATTCAGAGTTTTCAAAGTTCTAGGAAATTTAACGATTTTATTATCAAGCAGGAAGTAGAACTGTTTTAGGAAAAGAGAAAAATAGATAATCGCTTTCAATTGAACTGCCAGACTGAGGTCAACGTTTTTGTGATCGTCCTCATCTTTTCCAACATTTACGTGACCATGAGCTCTAACTCGGTTTTGGGTTTATTGTTGAGGAACTTGGAGAGTTTTAGACCTTAGTCAAACCTGCCCTTTGGGTAGGTACTTGTAGAAATGGGCAAACCTGTGCGTGGCATGCAGGTCTCTGGCACAAAAGAGCAAGACCCGAGAGGGCTCGATGAGCCCGTAGAGCAAATATGTTCATACACATTTTTCTACAGGCACGCTGTGGGCCACAGGTCATAGTGAACTTTCAACACTAAGTAAGGGTGAAGTAGGTGAGATGCAGGCACATGGTACAGATTTTTTTATTTTTAAACCCCTCCAAACCCTGGACAGTCTGCAAAGGGCCTGTTGGTGCTGTTCATGTGATAAGTCTGTGCTCCTGAATTTAACATTTAGAAAGACAGGCAAAAAGAGCGCTGTTTGTGTGGGCATCCTGCACAAGTCCCAGGCACTTGCGTATCACCTGCACATCCTGTGCCAGCCCATTTGCGCGTGGTCAGTAAGGGGACCAGTACTCACACCTCACTAACTACTAATGTGCAGCGTAAGGGCACCATACGACAGCATCACATGTAGGTCAAGTGCAGACAATTTACATTATCCTCACAAATGCTGTACAATACACTTGCCACACGTTACAATTGTTTGTTCCATTTTCAGGACATTTCTTGAGGTGGCCTCAAAGTAACTGCGAGACACACCTGTGCTTCCTTTAAGATGCTGCCACTCCTCTTCTATGGCCCTCCATGGGCTGGATAACCCAAAAACCAGCCTCACCTATAGGGGTCAACCCCCTAAGGGGAAAAAAAATCTTAGCTTGACGTATTACACTGCTTCAACAAGGGTGTGATTGATCGGGTCGGGCCGAGTTTGGGGAATAACCAGCATGTTGCCGCCCTTGAGGCCTGGAGTCTGACACCCGTGCAGCATGTAAGCTTCGCCGTTGTTTCTCCCCAGGATGGTCCACATAGACATGGAGTTCCAAACGCTGAAACTGAAGGCAGAGGACTCGTCTGGGAGACAGCACATGCTCACCGTCAGACTCAAGGCAAAGGTGAGAACCTCTATCCTCCCGCCACACAGATACAGTTCCCCCCCAGAGAAGGAGTCCGCTTCAGTTTTAACCCAACGTGACATCAACCGACATCCAATCCAAATCACAACAGGCTGCCTTCACCAGAGTTATTTGCGCGCGTTCAGTTAGCTGATAGTAAATCTATGATTTGCATCTGTGCCCTTAAATCTGGGTCAAACTGGTGATGGTGTGGAGAGACATGAGAGCCTGCTGTGGCTCAGATGTAAAACAGATAAAGCCTTACCTCTTAGACCTCAGCGTGATGGAAAGCCTTCATCTTTGCATAAAGAAAGCAGGGGCGCCCACGCTCATCTGTACGGTTGCTTCCTCTGCCCACAGAGGAAAGTGCACTGAGGCTTCACCTGAGTGCTCGCATGCAGGTGCAACGGAAGTAGATCAGAGAGCACTAATCTCCATATTGATTGTGTTTAATGACCTTTTGTAACAGGAGCGCACCAGGCTGCGGCTTGATTTTGGATATTGAATTGTAGATTCTGCTGTTTTTGGAAGAGTCTTTCAATTAATTTAAATATCGAAAAATTATGATAATTCTAGGGAGGAGGGGGTCCTTGTGTTGTGTTCCTCTCTCTGATGGCCTTTCACACTATGTAGAATAGCACAACTTGATTAGAAGTAAAGTTTTGAGTTGCAGGTAGGACTTATTCGGGTAGGGTTTGAGTGAAACTCTCAGCAATGATCACAGGGCTGGACTCAGGTGCAGAGATTTCAGTGGTTTCAATTTCTTGAACAAGCTTCAGCTATGGCTCTAGAAATAACCAAACAAACTGGCACAGGACAAAGGGAGACGCAGACTATCTAAGACATGAGGAAGGGGAACACAGGTGAAAACAATCAGGGAAAATTACACAGTCACACCTGTGGGGAACTGACAAGGGCAGGAAGGAACAAGGCCAGGGACAGACAGATCAGGGGCCTGTTTCAGAAAGGAGGTTCAACCAACTCTGAGGTTAAACTTGAACTCTGAGTTGGTCAATCGAGAGATTAACAACTCTGAGTTTTCTGTTTCAGAGAAGCTGATCGGAGTTAGGTTAATCAACTCTGAGTGGACTGATTCGGAGTTAAGCGTGCGCACCGCGACTATAAGAAGCCATTATCAATGGAGCACAGATATCACGAGTCACCATGGCAACCGTGAAAAAAAAGAGGTCTGCGTATTTTTCGCCAGCTGAACTTGACGTGCTGCTGCAGAGTTGCAGTGAATATGAGCACATATTCCAGAAGAAAAGCAACACCGCTGCATCTGCAAAACAGAGACAGTTAGCGTGGGAAAACATAGCTGCTCAAGTTAATGCCTAAGTTTGCATTTAAGTCATTGTTATAAAATATTGACTGTAATAACTTTCTAAATAGCGTAAGGTGTGAAATAAAAATGGCGATATTTAGGTGTACTTTTGAAGTGTTATTCCTGGTGTAAATGCATGAAATGCTGCATAGTGTACAGAACCAGTCTGGGGGGGGAAATGCATTTAACGTCGGTAATGTTTAGAGGACTTTTTTGTTAACCTTCCCCTCTTGCAAACGTTGGTCAGTTTAATATTAATACATGCAATTGTGTTTTTAA
>JAUDJI010000660.1:0-13051 GCA_037389245.1 Oryzias sinensis | reverse complement strand
TGATTCTTTCCATCCCTGCTTTGGTGGTTTCACAGGAAATCCCTGATAAGAACTGGGTACGCTGCGTATTTCTATTCTCCTCCAGAACCCAGATGCTAGCTGTGAAGCTGACAGAGACTCTGGTGGGATTTGCTTCATGTTTTATTGTAGCATTTTCATACATTCAGCTTTACAGGAAGGTGAATCGAGCAGCATTTTTTAACAACCCTCAGACATCCAGACTGGTTACCAGTATCATTATAGTGTTTTTTGTTTTGTGGATTCCATACCTCACAGTAAATGTATTTAGTGTGGCAGCTGCTAATTTACACAATGGGAGGCTTTACAAATCTCTCGCAGAGTTGCGTTACATTGTTGTATCACTGACATTTATTAACAGCTGTCTTAATCCACTCCTGTATGCATTCACTTCTCACATTTGTAAATGTTAATTTTAAAACAGTGAGATGAGTTATTTTTCTGGATGTCACTGAAAGGGAATATTCTCAGGTCAGAGTGATTTACTTTGTCATAAAAAAAGCTGCAGATGATGTGGTAACTGAGGCTTTGCCTATAAACTGTGTAATTTAACCACAACTCAGTTAGTGCAATGTGTTTTTGGTTTCTATAAATTGCTTTACTTGCAAACTTTTTCATGCAGCTTGCATCAAGAGTAAATTACGTACTAAAGTAAAAGTAAATCACGCTAAAATATTTTGTATTCATGAAATTATTAGACTTGACATAGAAATATGATACAAGAACAAAGGAAATGTTATTTTTAGATTAGAGTTTGAAACAGGAAGCTCCACAGTCAGACCTTTCTCACATGAACAGTCTTTGAGAGTTGAGTCTTATTTTAATGTAATTTCTTAGTCAGGTTGTGTAAATAAACCGCCTTGTAATTGAAGTGAATGCTTACTAACTTTTATCTATCTGTCATCTGTTTTGATTAAAAACAAATATATATTTTTTCCTACTGATTGTTTGTTCTGTTTATTAGTTTGTTTTTGCTTACAATTCTTCATTAATTGAATTCATTAGTTTAGGATGAATCTTAAAATGTTTGGATGATGCAAAAGGGAAATGCTGTATGTACTTTGTGACAAAATGTTAACATTAGTCTTTTTTGCTTTTCGAATAAATAATTGTTTGTATTTGTTCGTAAATAATAATTTGTAATAATTGTTTGTAATTTTTTGTCATGGTTTAGGTTTGTTCAGTCTTGGTTTTTGTTTTTGTTCTTGTTCTGTCTTGTTTGGTTCTGTTTCCTGTTTTATTTTGAAAGGGTTCCTGTCTTGTCATGTCTTGAGTTGTACTTCCTTTGGTCCCCATCTGCCCTGATCGTGTTCACCTGTGTCTTGTCTGGTCTTGCCTGTCTGTATATATATAAGTCTTGTCTCTGCCTTCCTCTTGTGCTGGTCCATTAACTTCTGGTCATGTGTTTACGTCATCCTGTCTTAGCGTCCTCGTTCCTTGTCCCTCACCACGCCACAGTGAGTTTTTTGTTTTGTTTTGTTATCCTGCTCACAGCTTTATTATTAAAAATGTTAAAAAAACCTCTAGTCCTAAACCCGTTGGCCTCCCGTCTCTGCATTTGGGTCCTACCGGCTCTCGAGCCACCTGCACATGACAGAATGTACCAGCCATATTTTCTGGACCCAGCAGAGCGATTACGCGGTTGCTAGAGGCCTACTGCCTGGAAGCCGAAAGGACGAGTCCTTACTGGGTTTTTGACCAGGCCCAGTTTGTCTCGTATGCCTGGAGTGGGAGCCACCTGGACTCTTTACAGGTCGCCTTGCCCTGAGAGGGGGCCTTCAACATCCCCGCCCCGCTTTTGTTCCTCGGATGCACCACATCCTCTTTCCAGTGTGGTCCCGGATGCACCCCAGCCCGCCCTGCCCACTGGGTGGTCCCGGATGCACAACATCTCTTTGCAGGTGGTGGTCCCGGATGCACCTCGACCGTCCAGGTTCTGTGGGGCGCCGCCTGCACCGACCACTCGCCCAGGGGGTGTCAGCTGCACTCGACCGTCTGCTCCCAGGGGATGCCCCCTGTACCCCGACCCGACTGTTGGCCCGACCCGCCGCCTTTCCACTGCTGGCCCGACCGCCGGCCGACTGCTGCCCGACCCGGTCGACCCATGCCCGACCCGCCGCCCATCGCTGGCCCGACTCCACGCCCAGACCTGCCTGACTCGCCTCGCCGCCCTCGACCTCGCCGCCGCATCGCTGCTCGCCGCTCCTCCGACCCGCCCCACCACCGTCCCCGGCACCGCCGCCTCTCGGCCGCTCCCGACCTCGCTGCCGCTGACCGCTCGGCATCCCGGCCGTCTTCCGGACCCGCCTCGCCAGACAGCGCGATCTTGCGCAGCGCGAACTCATGTTCTCGGCCTCGCTGGTGTGCCTAGCTTGGCCTCCTTGGACTCTTTTGCCCGTCGAGGTTTGTCCTCCGGGGCCCCCCCCTCAGTTGACTTTTGGAACCTCGAGCGTTCCTTGAGGGCGGGGTACTGTCATGATTTGAGTTTGTTTTGTCTTGGTTTTTGCTTTTGTTCTTGTTCTGTCTTGTTTGGTTCTGTTTCCCGTTTTATTTTGAAAGGGTTCCTGTCTTGTCGTGTCGTGAGTTGTACTCCTCTCCCTTTGGTCCCCATCTGCCCTGATCGGTTCACCCGTGTCTTGGTCTTTCGTTCTGGTTCGTATAAAAGTCTGTATTTTTAAGTACGCTTTTTGTTCGCCCCACACGCTGATTCGCCCATTCATTTTTTTGACGGACGCTGGTCGCGGAGGTCATCTTCTTCGGGGTGACGCTTGACTTTGTGGAAAATTCATTTGCAATTTATCCCAGGTGTGTGCCCATTTTGGGTGACTTTTCAGGCATGTATGGGGTCACATTCGCTGAAAGGCGGTGAAGTCGCCCAACTGTGAAACAATATGGTCCTTGCAGTCAGTGACTGCTGCTGTGGCCATAATTACCCAGACTTTTATTGACTTGTTGAGTGTTTATTTTGAATTACAATGCTGTTCTTTTCTGCTTCTAATTGAAAAGTAAGAAATAAAGGTTAAATCATTTGGGGGTATCAACTATTCTAACCTAATGTCACATATATTTATTTATCTATGTCTGTTTCTATTGCAATATGATCTGTATTTTATCAATGCCTAACTGAGTATTTTTGTTTAATTTAGCAAACACTTAGTTCATGTGGGCTACATACATTTACTTTCTTCAACAAAATAAGCAATAGTATTATAACTAAGATTTAGATTTTGGATGGCAGGATTTAACATTTGTATTTTCATACACCGTCTTCCAGAAGAAGGTGAAGCAGGTAGCATTTTTTCAACAATCCACAGACAAACAGGCTGGATTACCAGTATCATCGAGTCTTTTGGTTTTCTGGGTTCAATATCTTTTTCAATGTTCCCTTTGTGCTGCAGCTATTTTTCTCTACACAATGAGGGATTTTTCACATCGCTTTGAAAGCTTGTCTTCACAGTTAAAACCCTGCTTTTAAACAGCTGCCTGAACCCAGTCTTGTATGCATTTACTTCACATTTTTTGTTGCAAAAAAAGTAAATTTGCTAAGATCTGAGCTTTTATGTTAACAGATTAAATATCTTAACTGTTATCAATGAGACTGAGAGAACATCTTTGTAGGAATTTTGAAAAACCTAAGCTTTTAACCAAACACTCTGTGTTCATTTTCATTATTTGTAAATTTACTTTTTTATTGGTTCCACACAGACGTGATTCTTTTTCTCAGATCGGATACAGGCCTCTCTCATATGTGGAAATAAATCGGATACGAATCAGATACGTGCATTTGTGTGTGCCATGTAAGCAGACAAATCGGATATTCCCCAGTAAATGCGAGTCGTACGTCAGTGACATCAACTCAGGACACCACCAACTGAGATCACATGACTTATTAAGGTGCTTTTTGTGCGCTGATTTTGCTGTCAGCGTGTTACCTTTCAGCCTCAGGCTTCAGACCGTAGTTGGAAACTGCTGTTATGTCCGGTCCGGTCCCGTCCCGGTCCGGACGCAAACGGTAACTAATGAAGCGGGACACCGTTGCCATGGAAAAGGCTAGAAGCCGCTTATTTTTTTGGGGGGCGTGTATGACAGGGACCGTGTTTGTGCGCGAGGCTTGCGTGTGTGTGTAAGGGGAGAGAGAGGGGGTGTGAGCGCGGAGCGGGGGACTGTCGTAGAACAGTAAATTAAAAATAAGGTGTCTCCCCCAAAAGTTTTGGAATCTTTCTTATCAGAATCAGAATCAGAATCTTTTATTATCATTCTGCAGAGCACAATGAAATTTTTTCCAGCAACTCTCGATATAAAAAGGTAGAAAGCCCACTCTGGAGGCTGAAGGTTCAGAACGGAAAAGAGAACCCAGAGGAAATCTCCCGTGTGTTTCTGACCACGGTCGGAAAAGAGAATTCATCGCGCAGGAAAGGTTCAACACTTGGATCAAACTGTTCGGACAGCACAACGTCTGCAAACACTTCCTCACTCAAAACTCAGAGAGAGCACATAAGATGGCCGACCACCCCCCCTTTTTACTCCCCCGTGCATCCCCTCTGGAGCGCCCAAGGCAACGCCTCCTTCCGTCGCCACCTTGCCTCCATGACAACCGCAATCACAAAAGTCCGAAGGAGGTCTAAGGAAGGCGGAAATACTGCTACGTAGTCCTCAGAACGTCTACGTTTGATAGTTTCAGCATTGTATAGTGTAAATGCAAAAATCAGATACGGGTCACTTTTAACAGATGATGTAAGCGGGTCGTCAAAAAAATCGGATATAGTCAGAAAATCGGATATGGGGATCAAGACCTGCAGTGTAAAGGCGGCCTAAATGTCTGAGGACAGCTCCCGCCGGTGACCAGAGGGGGAGACAGAGTTCTGACTTCTGATGGTAGTACTGTACACATATTTTCAGGATTTAGGGACAACAAACAAACAGAATGCAAGCATTTCCCACATGACCTGTGGCTCTACTGTTTTTATAATAATATATTTTAGATTTGTTTCATAATCTGGGTTACAATATTAAACGCAAAATACATTTTAGAGGAGTCCCTGGAAACATTGCTCTCATTGTGTACATGTTAACATGTATGTTTGTGAACATTTTTGGTGCCAACAGGTATGTTTATAACATTTGAGTGTGTGTGTGGACAAGCCCCACCCCTTGTAGATTTGTATTAGAGCCATCCAGCAACCTTTTGTTTTATGCTGCTTGATGGTTTTATTCCCCCTCTCTCTATAATAACCCTTCTACACCCCCCCCCCACCTAACAGCCCTCTCTCTTCTTCCCTCCTCTTCTTTATAAAAGGGGTTTATTTAGACATATTTTACATCTGGTATGTCAGAAGATTCGTAACCCCTTGTTGTAAATGTAAAATATGTCCAACACAAGAGAGGCCTTCAGCTCTCATCTGTTTGCTCAGCTGTTGGACAGCTGTGAGGAAGCGGTATTTAACTCCTGAAGTGGCTGCAAGTTTTATTGATGTTTTTAAGCAAACTCCTGCTCAGATTTTACCTGCACCCTGTGATTTTATTGTTGATCATTTTAATAACAGACTTCAGTCTTCCATAGATGCAGTGGCTCCACTCAAAACAAAAACATTAAAAGCCACTCCTAAAATGCCATGGAAGACTGACGACATTAAGGGTCTGAAGCAGAACTGCAGGAGAGCAGAGAGGAAATACCGGAAGACGAATTTAATCATTCATAAAGACATTTTAAAACAACAACTCAAAATCTACAATAACTCAGTTAAACGGGCCAGAACCTCCTATTTTACAAAAATCATTTCAGAAAATAAAAACAACCCCAAATTTCTTTTTAAAACAATTGACATTTTAATAAACAAAGACTTCAACAAGTCCTCCATGCCATCATCTAATGCTGCATGTGAGGACTTCGCAGACCACTTCATGGGTAAAATCAATGCTATAAGATCAAACATTTCATCCATGCAGTACACTGATCTTAACAGACCACCAGCATTGTTTTTACCAGAAGAAACACTGGGGAGTTTTGTCCTGGTTGATGCAGAGATGCTTGGTCGAGTTGTATCCCAAGTAAACGCTACAACCTGCCTTTTAGATCCCATTCCCACTTCACTTTTTAAAACATTTTATGGATTCTTTGAGTCAGAGCTTTTAAAAATAGTAAATTGCTCTCTTCAGACGGGGGTCTTCCCCTCTGCCTGTAAGACGGCGGTGGTGAGGCCCCTTCTGAAGAGGAGTCAATTAGATCCAAAAAATCTGGATAACTATAGACCCGTATCCAACTTACCATTTTTAAGTAAAATAATAGAAAAAAGTGTCGCTACTCAACTGCATGAGTTTTTAAATGCCCAAAAAATTTTAGAAAAATATCAGTCTGGTTTTAGGAAAGGCCATAGTACAGAGACGGCTCTTTTAAAGATCGTTAATGATCTAAGATTAAACTATGACTCACAGAAACTTTCTGTTCTGGTGCTGCTGGATCTTAGTGCCGCTTTTGATACAGTAGATCACCAGATTTTATTAGACAGACTTAGGAGTCTAGTGGGCCTCTCTGGAAATGTTCTTAAGTGGTTTTACTCTTACCTGACAGATCGACACTTTTATGTAAGTATGGATACGTGCTCTTCAGGAATCCATGAAATAAGTTGTGGGGTTCCCCAAGGGTCGATTTTAGGGCCAATACTTTTTAATTTATATATGTTGCCTCTTGGGGAGGTCATCAGGAGACACGGCGTTGACTTTCACAGCTATGCTGATGATACACAGCTTTACATCGCCGTGTCTCCTGATGACCTTGAACTGGTTAACACTCTTTTAAACTGCATTTTAGATATAAAGTTGTGGATGGCAGAAAATTTCTTACAGCTCAACCAGGACAAAACTGAAGTTTTAATCATCGGTTCTGAAGACAAGAGAGAGATGATTTTACCACATCTTCATGATTTTAAACCTTCTCCATGTGTGAGAAACCTGGGCGTACTTTTTGACTCTGAGCTAAATTTTATCCCACACATTAAAAATGTCGTTAAGACAGGGTTTTACCATCTCAAAAATATTGCCAGAGTTCGCCCGTTCCTCTCTCTTGCCAGCACAGAGGTACTAATGCATGCCTTTATTTTCAGTCGTTTAGATTATTGTAATGCCCTGCTCTCTGGTATACCCAAAAAGTCTCTTTCAAACTTACAACTTCTACAGAACTCAGCGGCACGAGTTCTGACGAGGACCAGAGGGCGGGAACACATTACATCGGTTTTAAAATCGCTGCATTGGCTCCCTGTGCGTTTCAGGATTGATTTTAAAATTCTTTTAATGGTTTATAAATGTTTTTATGGTCTTGGGCCTTCTTATTTAAATGATATTCTTTTAAAATATGAGCCCTCGCGGACCTTGAGGTCCTCCGGTGCTGGCCTCTTAGTTGTCCCTAAGGTGAGGACCAAAACTTATGGTGAGGCTTCGTTCTGCCATTATGGTCCTCACCTGTGGAACGGCCTTCCGGAGAGCCTCAGGGCCGCAGAGACTGTAGAGGTTTTTAAGAAGAGGCTCAAGACCCACCTTTTTCATTTAGCTTTTAGTTGATTTTAACTCCTAATTTATTCTATTAGTTTTAGTATAGGCTATTTTATGTATTTATTTTAATTTTACGCATCTTATTTTCAATTTTATGTTTTCTTTTTCTTTTTTATGTTTTTAATTTTAGCATCTTATGATTTTAGCCCCAGTGTTTCTTGAGGGGATCTTTTCCTCCAGGGATTGCCGGCTTGGTCAGCGGTTGTTGCTGCAGTTGTTGCCCTTGCTGGGGCGGCAGGGGTCTAATTTTACAGCTTTTGGCTGTGAGGGGGACCCCGGTGTTGTCCCGGTCTGGGTGGGCACTGTGGCGATGTTCCGGTGGCCGGGCTGGCTCCTGGTATGAAAGGATTCCCAGATACTGTTTCCTCACAGCAGAGCCAAGCCATACTTGTTTGTTTATTTATTTATTCTTTTACAGTTACATAGTCATATTTCATTGTACGTGGGAGCCATGGGTCATGTGGTTTAATGGAGGGGAGTGGGAAGGGTGAAGGGTGGGTTGGGGTTTTTATTGTAATGTTGTGTGTTTACTGTTTTTAGTGTTAAAGCGCTTCGAGCTGCACAAAGTGCATGAGAAGCGCTATTTTATAAATAAAGTTTGATTTGAAGTTTTGACAAGTAAAAAAACTGTCATAGCAGCTGCAGAGCAGCACAATCATCAAGTGTTCAAGGCCCATCCTGCAAAAAAGCAAGATGACCAGGAAAGGGCAGAAAAGCCTGCAGTAGAACCGACAATGTAAATGAAAATGCAAGAAAAATACATTTTCCATGTTCTATAATATTTTTTAAATTCTAAAAAAGACAATTTTCATGTCAATTAGCTGATTTATTTAGACTTTTTCTTTTAATGACACAGAATATTCTAAACACTTCAGTGATGATAGATGATAATCCTTTATTTACACCCATAAGGAGGAATTCCGTTTTCCCCTCCCCATCAAAACAGATCAATAAAATTGAAAGTAAAAATAAAATAAATGCTTATAATGTTTCTAAAATATAAAAACTCTAAAATTTCATTTTAAAATCCAATTGCTTATTGTAAAATCTTATAGCAGCCGGGATAAAAGATCTGCAGAACCTCTCAGTTCTGCGGCAGAGTGAGATAAACCTTTCACTGCGACGGCTTCTCTGAGAAGCCAACGTTTTTTTTGCAGTGGGTGATCTGTATTGTTGAGGAAAGCCTGCATCCAGCTCTTCAATCTGTCCTCCACCATGAAAAATAGAAGCTTTTACATTCAAAACTCTCGCATTCATGTGTAGCAACACACATTTTCAAAACCGTTTTTAGGCTCTATGGGCAAAATGGATGGCCACTGAACCTGAGTTGAAAATTAACCCAGGTTGAACTTTGATCAACCTGCCAGGTTGGGGGGGCTGGTGAGCACGAAGGACCCAAAATGCAGAGACGGGAGGCACACTGTTCCAGGGCAAGGGCTTTATTGTCTAAACAAATACAAAACTTGACTGACAAGACACAGGTGAACACGATCAGAAGAGGTACAAGGGGACAAGGGAAGTAAAACTTAAAAGCATTAAAAAAATAGGAAACCTTTCAAAATAAGACAGGAAACAGAACTTAAACATGACAGAAACAAAAGGAAGCAAAATATAGACACCCAAACCCTGACACAACAGGGTCATCGGATTTGTTATTGATACATAGATGGAGTCCCTTTTTAATTTACAGAAGTGCCAACTGTTTGAAAATTAATCATAGAGGAAAAAATAATAAATTAAAGTAGTGGAATTACATGAGACCAAGTCTCTCATAAATAGAAAGGAGCTGTGCAAGATAAAGCATCAAATGAATACACCATGGTCTACACAGACGTCACATGTCTGATTTGGACATAACTTGTGGCGAAAGGAGAAAAAAAAGTAAACCTAAAAAACAATAACCAGGAAATATGTCTAAGAGCTTAGAGCTTCCCTCACCTGTCCAGAAAACCCAAGGATAAATTAGTTTGGATTTTAAGAGCTTATCTCTTGAGTAAAAAAAATGTTTATCTAAAATGTAGAGGAATGTCTTCCTTTATCATTTTTCCTTGAATTTTTATTTCTTTAAGGTTTAAATAAACCATTAAAAATGTTATAGTTTTTGCAGCCTAAGGTAATCTTTAGCTTTAGTACAGTGTCTCCCCAGATCTATTGACCTACTGCTATCCGACAGTTTTGCATTTGAAAACATTTGCAAAGAACTTTTCATTCTATGCAAATGTTCCTTCTTTATTTTAGAAGCACTGGCCTAAAGTAATCTTTAGCTGTAGTACAGTGTCTCCCCAGATCTGATGACCTACCGCTATCCAGCATAATGTTTCATGTTCCTTCTGTTTAAAAATGATACAATAATTCTTGAAGCCTAAACGGTTTTTCACACATACATATTTTTAAGCTGTATCATAATCTGGGTTAATATTTTCCACGAATAATACACTTTAGTCTCTAAGATTTCTTTTTCTCACTTCTTCAATTATTCTGAGGAAATGAAGACACTTAACTTCAACAAACTCTGTCAATGCTGATTTTAAAACAATGAAATGAATCATTTTTCTAGAGAAAACTGAGGGCGATTTTTTTTGGTCAAGGTTTTATGGTTATGTCACGAAATGATGTGGTAACTGATGTAGTTAAGGAGGCTTTGCACATAAACTTTAACTTCTAGGCTTTTAACCAAAACAAGGTTAGAGGTTGAATAGGTTAACTTGTGATCATCATTTTTCATGTGTGCATCAACAAGATAAATAAGGAAAACAACTCTAACATCTTTTACTTTGCTGGTATTGTTAGACGGAACTCACAAAAATGAGAATTTTTTTTCAAAGCCAGAAACAGGAAGCTACACAGTCAGACCTTCTGCTTTGATGACCGACAACTGATCAGAACCAAACTAACACATTGAGTCTTAATATTTGACAGAAGTTCAGTGGATCCCAGAGCTGCTGGCGAAGGCCCTGGTAGGTTTTCTTCATCTTTTTGCTAGTAGTATTTTGATTATCAGTGTCATCATGAGTTTTTGTTTTCTGGGTTCCATGTCATTTTTCGATGCACTCAGTCCTGCAGCTGCCTTCTTACACAGCGAGGACCTTTTAAAGGTTTTGTTTGAATGTAATTTACATTGTTAGAGCATTGCATTTTGTCAACAGCTGCATGAATCCACTCTTGTATGCATTTATCTCTTATAGATTATGTTGCAATACCTTTACAAAGATCTGAGCTTCAGTAACCGCTCAGTCAAAATGTTCATGCACATTTTAATCAACTGGCGACAAGTTGTAGCAAAAGCACAAGTTATCCTAGGGGTATGTGAGGGCGGGTGAGACGTACTTTCCTGTCTTTTGTAACCCATGTGCTTTCCTAGGCACTTTGCACACATTGGGAGTTGGGTCATCTAGACCCACTAGACAGTGCTCTGAGCCTTTTGTCTTCAATAATTTGTGATCTTCACTGGTGTCCATGGATTACATGAAATCTTTTCACCTTTATCCACCTTTGTCATGGTAGGGAGAACACGTCAAAGTAAAGGAGGGGTCATCTAAGATAGCACAAGGGTTAAAAGTTTGTGTTGTCATCCTACATGTGTCCTATGCTGCGTTTCATGTGTACACCCTGTTCCTGCAGCATTTGGGTGTGGTTAGTAAGAAGCAAGTGTGCACACCTTACTAACGACCAGAGTAGTAGCATCACCTGTACTTCACAAGTGCATGCAAGTTATACTGTCCTAATAAATGCTTCACAATACATTACCACACTCACTACAAGGAGATGTCTCCTTAATATTTTGAAATTAAAAAGGTTTCTGTCAGTTGCATTTATGAAATATGAATAGAAATAAAACAATTTCCTTTTTAAAAATCCAGTGTGAACAAGTATTTGAATTCCCCCAATGAAAAGGATTTATTAAAATCTTCTTTGACATCAAATGTTTAAATGTATTTCACAATTTGAAGGCAAATTGAAGAGAAGTCTATATAGTAATGTCAGTTAAGCCTTTATGTGTATTATAGTGTCATGTAGGGAGGGCTGTGGTAGCGTGAAGGACCCAAAATGCAGAGGCGGAGGCACACGGTTCAAGGGCAATGGGATTTAATCACAAACAAAAAGCGCTGCGGAGCAGGATAACAAAACTAAACTTACTGTCAGCAAAACATGAAACATGGCATGAAGGGAGTCAGGGACGAGACGTTAGCGACGCTAATGGACCAGGACAAGAGGAAGGGAGAGACGAGACTTAAATACAGACAGGGCAGACAAGACACAGGTGAACAAGATCAGGACAGATGGGGACAAGGAAGTAAATCTCAGGAACATGACAAAACAGAACACCTTTCAAAATAAAACAGGAAACAGAACCAAACATGACAGAACAAGAATTAAAGCAAAAACCAAGACAAAAGAAAACCAAACCATGACATATAGCCTATATAGTTTACTTATATTTTAAAGGTGTCCAACAATAATGTCTAGGAATAAAGAAAAGAAAACTAGTAGTATCCATTTTTCTATTAGTAAATGCTACGAGAATGAATAAAATGCAACTAAATTTCTATGTGTAATTACACTGACCAAAAATATAAATGCAACACTTTTGTTATTGCTCCCATTTTTTATGGTATTAACTCAAAGATGTGAAACATTTTCCACATACACAAAATAACCAATTCTCTGAAATATTGTTCACAAATCTGTCTAAATCTGTGATAGAGAGCACTTCTCCTTTGCCAAGACAATTCATCCCACCTCACAGGTGTGCCATATCAAGAAGCTGATTAGACAGCATGATTATTGCACAGGTGTGCCTTGGACTGGCCACGAGAAAAGGCCAGTCTGAAATCTTCAGTTTTTTTTCATTGAGGGGATCAGGGGACTCAGACAACCAGTGAGTATCTGGTGTGACCACCATTTGCCTCATGAAGTGTGACACATCTCCTTCGCATAGAGTTGATCACGTTGTCTATTGTGGCCTGTGGAATGTTGGTCCACTCTTCTTCAATGGCTGTGCGAAGTTGCTGGATATTGGCAGGAACTGGAACACGCTGTTGTATACGCCAATCCAGAGCATCCCAAACATGCTCAATGGGTGACAAGTCCGGTGAGTCTGCTGGCCATTCAAGAACTGGGATGTTTTCAGCTTCTAAGAATTGTGTACAGATCCTTGCAACATAGGGCCGTGCATTATCATGCTGCAACATGAGATGATGTTGTTGGATGTAAGGCACAACAATGGGCCCCAGGATGTCGTCACGGTATCTCTGTGCATTCAAACTGCCATCAATGAAATGCACCTGTGTTCGTCGCCCATAACATATGCCTGCCCATACCATAACCCCACCACCACCATGGTCTACTCGATCTACAACATTGACATCAGAAAACCGCTCACCCACATGACGCCACACACGCTGTCTGCCATCTGCCTTGAACAGTGTAAACCGGGATTCGTCCGTGAAGAGAACACCTCTCCAACCTGCCAGACGCCATCGCATGT
>JAUDJI010000659.1:0-13052 GCA_037389245.1 Oryzias sinensis | reverse complement strand
AAACCTGGATTAAATTATAATTTTGACACTAAAGAACACATTAAACACAGTTTCTGATTTGTGAAACCTTCCTCTGATTTGTGATCTGATTTTTATGCAATTTAAGGATAATAAGGACAAGGGAAGGACAACTTAAAGCAAAACACCAAAACAGGAACTTTAAAGTAAATCAGAAAACAAACCAAGAAATATTGAACAAAAAAACAAAACTTAAGTCAGGGGTACATGCTAACTGTGACCATGACTATGTGTCCAATCTGTCATCTGTTTCCCAGTTTCTTTGTGATGTTGAGATTTTGATGTCGCCTCATCCAGCCTTCTTGGATTCCTGTAGTCCATCGTAAAAGTGCCAGCTTTTGTCTGGGCAGAAGTCTGTGGAATGCAACAAAGTGATTTTGCGCACCCAGGTGATATGTTAGGGCCACCTGCTCGTACCTGTGTGAACAAATACAATAGAACAATCCAGTATAAAAAATAAAAATGTTAAGGACTAAAAAATTATATTTCCACCCAAATTTCATCAACAGGACCTGGTCTGAGGTGGACTCATAAAATGCAATAAAAATCAACCTATTTCACATTTTCACAGATCAGAAGAAGGTTTCACAAATCAGAAACTGTATTTAATGTGTTCTTTATTATCTAATGCATAATTTAATCCAGGTTTGAGCAGTCCAGGTCCATTGGTTTTTGCACAGGACCTGGTCTAAGGTGGACTCAGTGCGTAAAATGCACTAAAAATCCACCTATTTCACATTTTCACAAATCAGAGGAAGGTTTCACAAATCAGAAACTGTATTTAATGTGTTATTTCCTATGTAATGCATAATTTAATCCAGGTTTGAGCAGTCCAGGTCCAGTGGTTTTTGAACAGGACCTGGTCTAAGGTGGACTCAGTTCGTAAAATGCACTAAAAATCAACCTATTTCACATTTTCACAAATCAGAGGAAGGTTTCACAAATCAGAAACTGTATTTAATGTGTTCTTTACTATCTAATGCATAATTTAATCCAGGTTTGAGCAGTCCAGGTCCAGCAGTTTTTGCACAGGACCTGGTCTAAGGTGGAATCAGTGCGTAAAATGCACTAAAAATCAACCTATTTCACATTTTTACAAATCAGAGGAAGGTTTCACAAATCAGAAACTGTATTTAATGTGTTCTTTAGTGTCAAAATTATATTTTAATCCAGGTTTGAGCAGTCCAGGTCCAGCAGTTTTTGCACAGGACCTGGTCTAAGGTGGACTCAGTGCGTAAAATGCGCTAAAAATCCACCTATTTCACATTTTCACAAATCAGAGGAAGGTTTCACAAATCAGAAACTGTATTTAATGTGTTCTTTACTATCTAATGCATAATTTAATCCAGGTTTGAGCAGTCCAGGTCCAGCAGTTTTTGCACAGGACCTGGTCTAAGGTGGACTCAGTGCGTAAAATGCACTAAAAATCAACCTATTTCACATTTTCACAAATCAGAGGAAGGTTTCACAAATCAGAAACTGTATTTAATGTGTTCTATAGTGTCAAAATTATAATTTAATACAGGTTTGAGCAGTCCAGGTCCAGCAGTTTTTGCACAGGACCTGGTCTAAGGTGGACTCAGTGCGTAAAATGCAGTGGAACGTTCCTTTAGTGCCCTCGCGAATCGGAAGCTGTGAATCGGAAGCCAACTTCAGCGTCGTCTAGCACAAGTAGATTGATAAATTCACTTGCACAGCAAATTAAATGAAATGCCAGAAAGAAAGTGACTGTTCACTCATGATTTTCCAAATCTATGCGGCCAGTAGGAATGTGTATTGGCAAGAGTCTTGCGATACGATACGTATCCTGATATTGTACCAGAACACATTTTCTTTCTTCTTTTTTTTTTAAATATGATTTAGAAAAAAACTCTACCTGAATTTCAATCCTTCTTTCATTGTAATAAAATTGTCAAATTCAGTTTATTTAATGATCACAATGTTAAGCACTCCAACTGTATCTCATATAAGTTGCTTTTACCCAAACAAATTAATAGTGCTTTTATTTTGGTAACTTAAAATATAGAAAGGGAACTATCAACATTGTCTGAATTTTACGACAAAATATATTTTAGTTTCAGAAAAAGAATTGAATGAATGTTCCTTAACCAATAAGGTTCTAAAAGTATGATTAAGTTAATAAAGTGCTGTTTATTTTCAATATTGCTTAATGTAGCTTTTCCAGTACTTCTAAACAGTTCCTTGTCTTGCCTTTTTTTAAGCCTGAATGGTGCTTAAATGGTGCTTAAAAAAAAACAAAAAAATTATTTCCATAAACAAAGTGTGATGATGAGGCAGCTGCAGGATGAAGGAGAGTGTATTAATGTGGCAAAGATGCTTTGTTTACATGACAGTCTGCTCTGCACCGTTGCAGCCCCGCTCTCTCATACGCGGAAGTAAACTAGTAACGGTCATCGCACGATGTTGGCCTTTTTTCAGTGTGTTGTGCACATCAGTCTGATCAATCGGCGCTTACCTAGAATCTAGACTCTCTGCTTAACTTTTGGAGGTTGTGCAGAACTTTGCCTTGACTTGCCAATAGCATTTTGGCTGATGTTAAGTGCATTAGCCGCTGTTCACCAGCAGTGCTTCACTGGTTCTTCTCTGAGCCTCTAAAAAGCACTGCAATCTGTATTTTTATATGTTGCTGGCAGCAACATGGCACAGAGTTTCTGTTTGGTACCCATCCCAAGTAAAAACGAAGTAGTTCATGTCTCATAAGAACAAAAAAAGCTGCCTCTAGCTGAGGTCTTTCTGTTGTTCTATGCATGTAGAGCTGCTCAAAGAGGCTCAGTGTGCTCTGCTGCCAACTAGTGGTCAGAGATTGAAGTGGAAAAAAGAGTAAGACACTGAAGGACGCTCAGAAATAATTAAATAAATGTCGTCCTGACAGCATTTCGAATCGATACAAGTATCGGCAAATTAACTATTGCGATATATTGCCAAATCGATTTTTTGTAATACCCCTAGCGGCCAGTGCTGAACTTTTTTCTTGGCCGCACGTACCGCGAGGAAGGTTAAGGTTAGGATTTTTGGTCACAGTTAAGTTGCGTTTACTCCTAACGCGATTCAATGTTAAGTCAATGGTGCAGACGGAATCTGAGGTCCAGAAGTGCGATTTAAGCCAGGAGCGTGGCGCAAAGGCCTGGCAGCGGCGTGATTTGAGGGGCGCGCCGCAGGTTGGTACCCGTCTGAACAGAATCACCCAACAGTTCCTGACGCCGCAACTGTTGGGTGAAGGCGAGTGGACCCTGGACAGTCTCTTGCCATGGAGCTGCAGCGATTGCGATCACTATGCCGGCTCGGGCCTGAACTTTATGATACTGAACACATTTGAGACTCTAAGTTAAAGTTTCATTTTAAATTTGTGCAGCCAACAATAAAATCCAGCCTTGGACGCACTTAAAATATGTGCGAGGATGTTACAAAAGGGGGTTAAGGAAGTACCCAGGTGCAGAAAGGAGGAGGAGGCAGGAATTCCAGGTGAACAAGGGTCTTTAATGACTTAAACAAAACTAGAAATACTGAAACTAGAATCCACTGCAGAGCAAACAAGACAACTCGAAACTAGAAACATTCCAATTACAAAAGAACTGGGGAGACCTAATACTATGGAGCAGCACAGGAGGAAGAGAAGACAGGACTTTAATACATACAGGACTGACGAGACACAGGTGGAAACAATGAGGGCAGATGGGGACCAAAAGTAAAACTCGAAATCACGACATAACACAGGAAACCCTACAAAATAAAACAGGAAGTAAACTCAAAACATGAAGAAACAAAAGACAACCAGAAAGTAAAAGTAAGAAACTAAAACCGCAACAGAAGAATGCAGGAATGCCCCATCTTCTCATCTCCCGCACATAAGCTTCTTTGCACGCTGGACGGGGCAGATCAGGGAGCATTTGCAATGCGCTACTTCTGTTACTTTAATTCAAACCAAGTGTTTTTGCAGGAGCTTGATTGACAGCGTTTTAAAAGGAGGAATACTCAGAAATGCAAATTGTAAAACACGATTTTAATCGGAGGGGGACTTTTTGTGAACATGTTGACATTTGTAGTCAAAACCAGTCTCTGGTGGCCAATAATGGAACTGCAACACCTGGGACTTGGCGGCTCCAAAATTTGGGAAAAGAAATGATAGCATGGTTATGGCATAAAAAGTGTTGGTCAACAGCAGCAATTTAACTCTTTAACACCAAAGCTTCTGTTTCAGTGTTGACATTCTTTTGACTAGCGTAACATTTTAACAGTCAACGCAATTTAACTTAAGCTGCTTTGTTAAGTGCAACACTTTACGTTGGTAAAGTTGTAAAGTGTTGGTGCACAGCTACTTTTCTCCAGCTGATTTGCGTCGATTGTGTGAATGGTCTAAGAGTTACGGTATGTCAAAGAGCGTGTGTTATTTAAGTGTCGCTGGCACCATCTCCGGTGTTAAATGGTTAATAAAAATTGCGTTATTAATAATAATGAATAGGTTTTGAATCATTTTCATGTCAAACCCCACCATTGGGGTATTGGATCCTATTGTTTTTACTGGAAGGGCCGCACACCCATTGTTTTCTGTTGCTCATTCAATAAAAATTAACTTTATAAAGGTTTGGCAGCATTTAAGAGACACTAAGATTGATTTCCGGTTTACATTTGCTTGGTGGAAACCCTTCAGTATGTCTCTATTTGCTTTATTTTGGCTGGTTTTGATCAAGGTTGAGGGGGGCAAACGGATCATTAAACAGAAACTAGAACACACTGTCATTGTTTTGAAGTGTACATCGCATGCAGGCCGGAGCTCCTGCAACCGTAACTCATCTCCTCCACGGCGAGGTCCCATGATGCTTTTCTGCTTGTGTGTCCATACATCATGTTTGTGCACGCCGCACTAAAGCAGATCCCCTGAAGAACAAGCACCAGAGTGTCATCGGCGCAGAGTTATCCCTCACCAGCGGCTGACCGTGGCATTATTCCGATGGGGACTGCTTGACTAATAAGCATTTTCGTTTCACAAGTGCTGGCTGCAGTCAATGCTGCGGCTACAGATATATAAGCTGCATTAGAGGACACCTTGAAATAGAAAAAAAAAAGGCGAGCTGGCCGGCCCCATTAAAAGAGTCCACTGGTGCGGAAAACATACAGTGATTTCATTACAAAAATCATATAATGGTTGTAAACACAACAGCAAAGTTGCAGTTTTACCATGTGGAGAATTTGCAGAGTGTGTAGAACAGAAGATCTCTTTGTGGCCGGTTTCACTCCGATGCTCAGGATGTCTCCCTTTGTTTGACTCCGGTGTTACACAGCAGCCCAGAGCCCCGAGTGATTGGGAGCCGAGGCTGTCTAATAAAGATGTAAATGAAACACAAAAGTTGATTTGAAATGCATGGCGTCGAAAGAGAGGCTGAACTTTGTGTGCACACATCGCTGGCTCAGATCTTTAATTGCTATACAGTGAGGAGATTGCAGGCGCACACGTTAAAGGAGAGCAGCATCACAATGAGCCGCAGATGTTACATAAACGGAGGCCAACCAAAATAGCACGTTTACATTGGGATACCCTCGAGTTAGGCAGAGTCTGTTCAACAGCAGGCTGTCTCCTTTAAGAGCAAATAAAGTGGATTTTAGTGCTGAAAAGAAAGGAAAATATAGAAATTTAACAGCAATATTCTGACATCTGTAGGACACTTCTCTATTTCCAGTAGAGGGTTTTTATTTGCGTTTGTACTAGAACGAAAATATGTCAGTGTCAGCTGTGCATATGACAATAAATCTCCTTGAATCCTTCTACTTTTTCGTAATATTGCTGTTTTGGGTTAAAATATTTGGTCATACTTACATCATTCTTGGTTTGTGTCTTTTACCCAAATTCTCTTTTTTTCTCTATTTTACTTCTACTTTATTTTAGGATAAAATAACCAAGTTCTTTTATTTAAAAGTGTCTATACAAGTAAATTTAATGTGTGTTTTTTAAATTAAAGGCCCTGTATCATCAGTGTAAACTACATCGATATGATAAGCTATTACCTTTGGCACTCTAAAGAACACAGTTTTTGTAAAATATGAGGTATTTTCACAGCTCATTTTCTTACCCGGAAGTAAGACAACTGGATCTTAGAGGCTCCGCCTTCTGCTCGTTGTAAGTGCCGCCCATTTCATGATGTCATCCTTGAGCCGTCCGCAGCAGCGTGTCTGTGTTTTTCCCACGAAAACAAACAATATCCGGACTTTTGCAAAGATGCATGTGCATGTTGTGCATTTAATATAAAAGCGTTTAGCCGATCACCTCTAGCTCCGTAAAGAAAGTGGGTGTGGGTGTTAGATTGGGGACGGTGTTGGCAGCGCACACTCTTCCTGGAAGGGGCTGTTCTCACTGGTCTAACCCGCTTGTTTTTTCGTGGATTGGGAGGGGCTGTTTTAGATGAATACTCAGAAATACAGTAACGGGTCAAACTATTGTTTTGGGGTTGATTTAGTGAGAAATGAACATTAAAACATGATCAAGGCTCAAAAAAGATTTAGGCAATAAGTCCTAAAGCTTTTTTTTAAGCAGTAGAACCATTGATGTTGTGAAGGTTCACAATTAGTCAATGGACAAAGATCGGCTTTCTTGCAAGATCTTTTAATATATATTTTTGTTGCGTTTTTTTTCTTCTTTTTTTTGTAAAGGAGGATAAAAAAGTACAAATGTATAGTTGCAAAACTAAAGTAACTTGGCCCCAACTGAAAAACCTGCCTAAATGACACAAACAAGTGGGACTAAACTGAACAGGCCTGACCAGACTCAGTCACCACACTGACACATTGAGGAAGCTTTATAGACAGGGACAAACCATACTGGACACATGAAGGAGGGGAAAACCAACTAATCAAACATTCCAACTAATTCATCTATGATTCCAAAACAAGAAAACAGAAAAACAAAATCTGTGCAATGTAAAAGAAGTCTTCAACAAAAAGTGGACCAAATAATTTATTTTAAAGAAGCAAAAATGAAGTCCATGAGGAGAGTTGGTAATCCCTGCAGTTCCCAGGTAGAATATCCCAATCTCCTCTGTTGATTACTATGGAGGGCTCACCTGGGATGGAAACTCAGAAAACAAACTAAAGTGAATAAACCATTTTTCTCACTTAAAAAAATAAAATTAATCAAATGTGTGCACCCATTGTTAATTTATTTTAAGCAAACAAAGTAAAAGTGAATGTTTTACTTTTGAAGAAAAATATAAGAAATCTTAACCCCTGTGGTGGTTTGAGGTTCAACCACCACATGTGTCATTTTAAAGAGTTAGATAGTTATGTCTTTCCAAATCAGGCTTTTCCTCTGAGGGGTCCACAGTGGTGCAGTGGTTAGCACTCTCGCCTCACATTCTAAATTCAAATGTGAGAGAATGTGTGTGGCCCTGCACTGGACTCACAACCTGTCCAGGCTGTACCCTGCCATCACCCAACAGGATCCGGGATATCCCCCAGTAATCTAGTGACCCCAAAAGGGATCCAGCAGGTTTGAAAAGAAGATGGATGGAGGTTTTTGCTCTTTACTGCAATTAAGTGAAATGTTTGGGTCAAATTTGGAAATAGAAGGTTTGGGCCAAGGTGAAAGATGATTCGCCTATCTCCAGGTTCATAAGAACAAGTTCAGGTAGGAACACAACTAAATTTACGACATTTCATTTTATTTATCAGACTTTCATGAAATACACACCTTTATGTCTTTTGACTTTAAAGACCCACTCCGATGAAAATCCTGTTTTTGGTGTTTTTAACATGTTACTGTGGCATTTCTCTCATGTTGGAGGACATATATAAGGACAATTTGGCTTAAAATTGAGCTACAAAAGACGAAATGGTTTTCAAAACAAAAACATCCATTTCCTTTTATGAACTTTGTGGAGTTTGGACAATTACGGAAGAACAGTGAATAAAGGCTCAGCAACAAGTTCATTCCTCATCAGTGTGCAGCAGAGTTGGTTTAATCCAGTTCAAAATCCTTCACAGACTGCACTTGTCAAGAAAAAATGATCAAGAATGTTTCCAGGAGTGGACCCTTCATGTGAACGTTGTGGACATGTTCCAGTCCCTCACATTTTGGGACTGCAGACAGATCATTCCCTATTGGAGAAAAAAAACAAAAAACATTTGAAATGTTTTCTCTGATTTTTAAGGTTAAGTTTCCTTTGGACCCTATAGAAGGAGTGTTTGGAGTGCCAACTACTGGAATTTGTTTAAACAGTAAATAAAATAACGTCTTAATTTATGTTACCCTATTGGCCAAACATCTAATCCTACTTAATTAGAAAATTAAATTTCCCCCAACACATCTTCATTTGGTAAGAAACGTAATGCAATATTTACATTTAAAAAAGATTAAATTGTCATTTAGACAGCAAAGAAACTTTGTTTTTGAAACATGGCAACCCTTTACTGATTATTTCAACGGTATATACACAAGCCAAACATTACTTACTAAATATTTAATTGTAAAATCTGCAGGGTATTTTTTTTAGTTGTTTATTTTTTCTATTTGATTGTTTGTATTGTTTGCTAAGAAAAAAATAAGTATGTCTGCACTATGAATCCTTCCTTGTAATAATCCTCTTTAAATTAGGAGTGCTCTACTCTAGCTCTGTAGTACAAACAGCAGGAAATATAGACCCGAACATTATCAGCTCTTTTTACTGGAGATGCTAATCCAAGAAATGAAGTGGAACTAATCTGCATCAGCATAAAGATCACCCCTAAAATCTGCAATTTTTTGTGTGTCTTGCTAATTCATGTTCTGTCAACAGGGCGCATCTTTCTATTCATGGAGGCCAAAACAAGCGTACAGTAGTCTGGAAAGTGACATCCCATGAGCTCTGGATTCACTGTTTTGCTTGGCTGTACCCGTTCTCCAGAGAGCCGCAGTCAGGTGCAGGCCTGCTCCTCTGCAGGGAAGTGTTGCCGCCACTGAAGAAGGCCACCCTGACAACATCTCCTTCCCCGCAGAAACGCCTCCCGGCTCTGGGATTTGGTCCTGGGAGGGTTCCGTCAGATGGCGAGCAGCATCCCGCAGTCTCTCACGCCTAGGCTTCGGTAGAAGTTCAGCCCACATGAGACACCATCATTTGAAAAACATCTGTCACTCTGACAAATAATAAGTGCGCGGTGCCTACAGGGAAACGGGACGAGCGGGCTCCATATTTTATTCCGTTCTGTGCGGCGGTGTGACTGACTGCTGTTTTTCTCTGAGCTGATGTGTGTTTTACATGCAGTGCAATGCCGGGCCTTCACCGACAATTGACATTTTAAGGACATTACCCTTCATGAGCCGACCTGGATAAAAGGCAGGAGGATTTGTCTTGGGACGGCCAAAATACATACATATAGAATACGTATAGAAATATATATATATATATAATGCACTTATTTCTGTGCGCTGTTTGATGTGTCTGCTGCAGTTCCAGGCTGCACAGCCTCTCTGCAAAATAACCCGATGACCAGGGATCAGGTAGGGATATGTGCCCCCAGGGGAGGCTTGAGAAGCCAAGACAGCACCGCTCTGCTCTCCTTTTTCTAATTCTACCGGATCCTCCCGGCTTAATTGAGGATTTGAACAAACAAATTAATCACTGCAGCCCATAAAAATGACAGGATTCATGCAGTAGCATTCTTCATTCTCTCTAATTTGTTGTGTTGTCGCCCCCTTCCAACCCCCTCTTCTTCTTGTGCCTTTTCTCAAACCCCTACAGTATTTTTTTTTTGTGCTGAATCTGCTGGTTTACCCCCACCACCTCCACCACACCACCCTTACAAAAATTACAAATACTTGTCAAGGTTAACGAGTTAATATTCTCATTCAATATTTATTTTATGGGCGAAAGAAAAGCGTCTCCCTTCAGCGCGTCCTCCTCCAATGCAAGGATGGGTTTGTTAATCAAAATGACAAGGACAGTGTCCTTTTGATAATCCCCTGAATCATCGGGAATAAAAAATGAACTTTATTAATCAGCGGGCTCTGATTAATTGTTATGAAGTGTTGCTCATCCATTTCCCCTGCATTTCCGTAATTTTCGCAGAAGCCTAACAATCTCCCAGATGATTTGGAGCCTTTTGAGCTGGCGTTGCATTCAGCGCCGCGGCAATAAATAGCCAGGCAGCACACTTCCCCTCCAGGACGAGGCCCTGTTACAAAGCACAGCGCCTGCCTCTGTCGCTTCTGTTTACTGAATTGCTCCTTCACATGACTTTTTAAAGTCTTTAAGTTTGTCCCCCCCCCAAAAAAAACAAACAAAAAAAACATCAATACTGACACTAACAGCACTGTAAGCAGCCATAAGTCACCCCATGTTTCTACCATGCATCAGTACTGCAGCTCTGGCTGCTTAAATGCAGTTAACCCTTGTGCTATCCTAAGCACTTTAACATTGGGAGTGGGGTCATCTAGACCCACTAGACAGTGCGCTGAAGCTTTATTCTTCAATAATTTGTGATCTTCACTGGTGTCCATGAAATCTTTCCACCTTTGTCATGGTAGGAAGAACACGTCAATGTGAGGATCGGGTCGTCTGGACCCCATAGCATAGCACAAGGGTTAATGCTTCTGCACCAGGTTAACACTGAACGTTAGAACATAGTGTCCTCCATATCTGTTGTTGCGTTTGCAACTCATTTGCTATTACTGAATGCAGTGCCTAAAGTAACCACACAACGGGGCACCATCAAGTGTTTTTGTGTGCTTGTCCCAAGCGCGGTTACAGGAAAGGCATTCAACATAATACCAAATCCATATTAATCATGTATATCCGACTCAGATTGGTTAACAATGACCACCACCACTTTTGTTGACCCACCACACAGGTGTCAGAATCCAGGCCTCAAGGGCCGGAGTCCTGCATGTTTTCTAACCAACCTGCCATTGAAGCTCCTTATTGGCTAAACACACCTGACCCAGGTAATCAGCAGCAGTCCCGGATTTTGATAGCAATTCGGACACCTTGCTCACTATTTTTATTTTTTTTTAAGCGGCGACATCATCAATTTCACAAAGTGAAAGTCTCAGTGATATGAGCGTTATGCGACAATTATTTAAAACGTTGATGGTTTATTTAAAAAATACATTTAAATACATTTTCTTTGGAAAAGTTGTTTAAACGCAATGCATTGTGGTCTTTATTCGCCAATCTAGTGAGCATCGATTTACACTGTTTTTTTTGCAGAGACTTCTTCCCTTTCAGTTCACGGAAGTGTTGACAGTTTAGAAATTGATCATGGAGGAGAATGTAATAACTCTGGTTTGTGCCCGGCTGGAATTCTATGACACCAAGTCTTTCATACAGTATATCAGAATAGAGCTGTAAAAGCCTGAAGCCCCGCTTTGGAATTTCGCACTAAGCCTCTTCTGACTGTAGGTGGTAGGAATGCGCTGATAAACAGTAGCAAAAGAACAAGAAAAGGCCGCTGCCTGCATGTCCGCGTGTTTAGTGGGTTTATGAGTGTGGGTCACATGACCAGTGTAAAACACTAACAGCAAACAGAAGCACAAGGTCATGGAGCATAAAGTGAAGGTGGCAAAGACCAAACAAAGGTTGTATGTGGACTGGGATGGAAGGGGGATCTGTTAAGGTCCCCGAGAAAAAGATAGAAGGTTGTACCGTAGATTATGGTGAACAAGGGATGGAAATTTGTTGACAGGTCCTACAAGTTGTTGTGTTGAATGAGGCTGGACCCAGAAGCAGGACAGAAACAGCAGGTGAATGCATTAATAGTCTTTATTGAATCCCAGTAGTGGTGGAGGGTTCTGGATTGGATGAATGACGGAATGGAAGAGCTGCTGGTCTGGTTGAGGTAGTGACGACTGAAGAGTGGAGCCTTGCTTGGTGTCCCGATGGATGGCAACCGGTGACCAATGGTGGAGGTGAAGCTGGTAGCAATCCCTGAAGGGGTCAAACATAGAGTGGGTAAGCGTGCAGGTAGAAAGTTGCACCGAGCAGAGACCTTGGCTCGAGGCTTGGCTTAGAGCTTAGCATGAGTTAGTACTCTAACTCAAACCAACGGACTGACGTCGGCTGAGAGGTGAGGGGTCCTAGATAAAGGCTGCAGGCGGATGCGCTGATAGATGGCACGTGTGCAGATCCGAAGTGGGAGGAGGTCAGGATCCTAACACAAGTGTGATGGAATGATGGAAGGAGAACTTTGAGGATCAACAGATATTATCCAAAGACTGCTAAGCATTACGATGCTAAATCAATCATAGCAACGGTTTGCAAACTTGGAAAAGAAACTAGTTATCAATGAGAGCAATCTTTGCCAAGGTTGGTAACATTAAGGGCCACACTAACACTGGGAGGTTAACACAGGTGCAAAAAGAGCAGCAGAGCACAAAGAAGTCTCTGTAGAAAGTAGGACAATTAATAAAGAATATGTTGATGATGTTTATGATTAATACATAGCAGTAAATGTCATTTTCCTAGTGACTGGAGTAAGGCTGGGATTCTGATGTAATTTACATGAGCATGTGACACGTGCTGCTCATTTTCTCTGAAGTGATGGTCATGAAAGAGAATAGACAAACCACTAGCAAGTTCCTTATCAAAGAGGGGAGGGGGGGGTCTATTCTTTTCTATCCTATTTGTCGTTTCAAGGAAGGTTAATGAAGAGAGGATATTTCATTCCACCATCATTCCACAGTGGGCATCTTATACTGTATTTACCTTGAGGTTATTGCGTTTATATTCAGGTCAATATTTCAAAGTCCAGCGCATGCATGCATTTAACATCATGAATTTCAGTCTTTTCAAGAGATTGAAGGGGGCTGGGCGGCTCTTGTGCAATTAATTGTGGAGGTGTTTTATCCATCAGAATGAATAATTTAAAGGGAGTGTTAATAGGTATCCTGGACTTGGCCGAGGAGACAAAGTGTTGTTGAAAGACGTTTCATTACTTTCCGTCTGATGCTGCTCTCCATTTGGTTTCCTCTGTCTTTTTTGGGAAGCAATCAAAAATGACTAGAAGTGATCTTTTTTTTTTCCTTTTTGTAAGATGAGAGGAATTTTTAGATT
>JAUDJI010000658.1:0-13053 GCA_037389245.1 Oryzias sinensis | reverse complement strand
TGTGGAGCAGCTCAAATTTAGTATGTTCATTGGACATATTCTTTGTAATTTTATGAAATTTGGGAGTCTGTCTTACACAAATTTTGAATTTTTGCAGGCGGTTACTTTTCATATTGCTGGAATATTCTTATATCTTTAGGGAGGAGGGCGTCATGGAAGAACTCAACTCAGCTGCAACTTCAAACAGTTCTTCTACTCTTGGACCTCTCCCTCATTCTCCTCTTGTGGACTCCAGAGGTGTGCTGCCTGCAGTGATTCTGTCTCTCTGCTTTCTGGTGGGACTTCCTGGAAACATTGCTGTCATCATTCTGAAGCCAAATTTTCAGCAGCTGTCCAGCATGACCCAGAATTTGATGCTGAATCTAGCCGTGTCAGACCTGCTCTGTCTGCTGACTCTCCCGCTGTGGATTTACAGTCTGCTCTACAGCTGGATCTTTGGTCTGCTGGCCTGTAAAATCCTAGCATATCTTGTGTATTGCAGTGTTTATGGAAGTTTTCTGACTATAGTTTTGTTGAGCTTCCAGCGTTACATGCTCGTGGTGCACCAGAAGTCTTGGGATCAGACAAAAAGAAGATTGCTGGTGGTTTTGCTTTGGTTGGTGGCAATGATTCTCTCCATCCCTGCTTTGGTGGTTCAACAGTTGAGCTCTGATGAGCACTGGGTTAACTGTGAACATCAATACTCCTCTAGAACCCAAAAGATAGCCGTCCTGCTAGCAGAGGCTCTGGTGGGATTTGCTTCTTTGCCTATTGTAGCATTTTCATACATTCAGCTTTACAGGAAGATGAAACACACAACATTTTTTAACAACCCTCAGACATCCAGACTGGTTACCAGTATTGTCATATTGTTTTTTCTCCTGTGGATTCCTAACCACACTGTAGATGTGGTGTGTGTGGCAGCAGTTGCCTTACACAAGGAGGGGCTTGAACAAAAATGTACAGATACACAGGATATTGTTAAATCCCTGACATTTATAAACAGCTGTCTAAATCCACTCCTGTATGCATTCACTTCTCACATTTGTAAATGTGTGAGACAGGAGAACCACTGATTCATTACTTCCACAAATGTCTTTACTATTACTTGAATTAAAGCTGTCAGAAGAAATTGCCTACAGAACTTCTTTTTTTGTTCTTTTTAAGGTAGAAGACATTTAAGTCTAAAATAGATCACTTTTAATGAGCTAAATTAACTTGTTCTTTTTTTTATGCATATAAAAATTTTTTGTTTGCCTCAACTCAACAAAAAACTTGCAAGACACTAGCAAGAAAATGCCAAGGGTATCATGTTCTGACAAAGTGTTTCGATGTATGTTTCTATAAAAACGCATCCTATTCTTTAATGCCTTTGAGATCTAATCTGTCCAACTTGTTGGCTAAATGCTTGCTCAATTGTTTGTTTTATTTAAATTTTCTTTGTTGATATTATAAACCCATTGTCTTAAATCTTTGGTTTTGTCACCTGATGTCCATATAATATGTCTGGAGTAGACTTGCAATGACAGTGTCAATCCTGTATTGAGCCTTTTTGAACATTGATGTTTTTGATCTCAGCAGTCAAATGAATTTGATCTAAAAAATGTCATGAAGTCTGTTGTTGAAATAGGTGTCAATGTATATAAAAGTATGTGCTTGGTTTGACTGCGAGGGGTCAGGTTAACCCTTTAAGATAAGAGTCTTAGCTTCAGTGTTTACATTCTTTCAACTACCGCAGCTCTTAATGATGACAGGCAGGAAAAATGCATTTTTATGTAACAGGCCTTTACATTGTGTCTTATTCATTGCTATAACTTGATAACAGGTGGAAATAAAACATTTTTAAGCAAAAACATTTATTTAACCAAACTGAAACACACTCTTGATTGCTAGATCTAAAAGTCAGATTCTGCTGCTGTTTCCTTTTGGTAGGGAAAAGAAAATGGGAAGTTTAAAAAAAAAAAACAGATGAGACTAGCTGTTTAGTACAAACTTTTGTTCCTGTCAAGCCTACTTCATCAAGCACTGTGACAAGAATTGTTCCTCCATTTCAGCGCTTTAGCATCAGCCTAGCCCTGTTATTAGGCTTGTTTGAATCTTAAATTGGTTTTATGCTTTCTATTCTTTTCTGTTTATGTCTTTACAATGTTTTAATTTGGTTTTATGTTTTTAATTCTTTTATGTTTTGTGAAGTTACTTCCAGTTCTCAGGGAAGATGCCACAGATGCATAGAGCAGCTGCACTTCGCAACTCTATTTACAGCAAAAAAGCGTAAATTCTGCGAAAAACACTCACGTCATCTTCTTTCTGGTGGCCCACGCTACAGGCTGACTTTGCTCAGTATGTAACCCAAAGTACATTCCACCAAATGGCTAAGTCACCTCGACAACTTCCGGCTGACCTGCATCATCTACCCATCCCACGACGGGCATGGTCACACATCACGGTGGATTTCATCACTGATCTTCCTCGTTTGAGAGATAATACTACCATCCTCTCAGTGATTGATTGTTTTTCCAAATCATGCCGGTTGATCCCTGTCCCTAAGCTTGTGTGCTGGCCGTACCTGGGTTTCTGACTGCAGGTCAGTCATGCATAAAGTGGAGAGCCCGTTGCCGATAAGACAGGGGAATGTACACCCTATCAGCCGGGCAGGACAACGGTGGAGCCTCTGTGGCATTAATTTCAGACAACTCCGTACTTGATAAGGGCACGACGGGTTCATGTGCGACAGTTCCTTCCTTAGAGGCATTGTGTAAACGATTACACAATTATTATTATAGTTAGAAAAGGGATAAAAGTGGGATACCTATAAGCTTCTATCGTTTTTGTTTTGCATTTGCTGATTGCTTTTCAAGAATTTCCCCCAACGTCCAGTATTTCATGCTTGTGTTAACCTTATTTTATTCAATACTGTGGCGTTTCAAAGAATGCAGTTGCTGGTTTCACCATAAACTCCTGATTTATTCGGAACAGCTTGGTTTCTGTCTGCCGTAACCACGCCATACATTCAAGAGAGAGGACCTCCCAACCAAAAAACGAAAGCTTCCCTCTGGTCTCGCGGCTTTTCCCTCCTACCGCCACGCGCCCACGGTTCTCCATAACCAACAGAGCAATTTAGCATCTAACAGAACATTAACAAAAGAACAGAACACAGGGATGCCACACTGTCTCCCCCTTACAAAGTCCCCTCGTCCCGAGGGACCGCAGAAAAAGTCCTTGAGGTGGCCTGGTGGCTTTCTCTGTCTCTGAGGCCTCCTTGGAGTGAAAGTGTGGGGTTGTGCTTGCGTTTCTGGGACATCCAGCTGAAGAGCAGGGGTAGAGTTCAGGGAGGGGGCAGAAAGAGAGGGTTGTAGAAGGGGGCTAGCGTGTATGTCGGATGGGGGTGTTACATTTCTTGGAGGATGTTTTGGGGGTCCAGAGAACTGCTGAGGCTGAGCATCACCTCTATAAGGAGCAAGCCTATCCTGCTTATGCAGTGGTTTTGTTTGTAGTTTGGTGGACTTAATAAAATTTCCTGTTGCGTGAAAACTCCTGCTTCCTCCTCCTCTCTGCACCTGGGTACACCCTCAACGTTCCCTCGTAACATTGTGGACCAGCCAGACATGTACCCAGCAGAGAGTGACGTGCTGCTATTTAGAGCAATCTGCCAGGAGGCAGATAAACACCAGCCGGACGATTTCCTTTTTCCAGGGGTGTGTGACATGCAGCTCCTGGAGGCATATTGCCAGGAGGCGGAGAGGACCAGGTCCCCTTGAACTGCTGACTGGGCCCAGTTCCCTGCCTCTGTGTCTGACAGGAGTTGTTTGGCCATAAGAGGGGGCCGTCGTCGCCACCCCAGCCCTCTATGTAAGTGCTCTTCTGTTTCTGTGGTGGAGCCGGACGCTCTCCAGCAGCGGTCCTTCTTGGACCCATTGGACCAGGACATGTGGCTGTGGGAAGCCTATTGCAATCCTTCTGACTGGTTCCAGCTCCCCGCCTCCGCTTTTGATGGCAGTCGCCTGGCTATGATGGGGAGCCACCATCGCCGTTGCTGTTTTTGCTGTTGCTGTTTTTCACAATGGCGTATTTATTTCATGAAGAGCTTTTTCAGGAGAATGTCTCTGTCTGTCAATCAAACCAGACAAGGCGGAGACACTTTTGTGATTGGCTACTCCTGTACTCAGACATAAGCAGCAGCACCCTGACTACATCGATCAAAGATGTTTCAGTGAACGTGACGGCACGATGCCCACTCCTCAACATTAGGGGGAGTATGCACCTCAAAACATTCACAGTGTTACCAGAAATTGGGCAGTTTGGGTTCTAAATTTGCAGATAAAAGTGGCTTTGGGCGAGTGTTCACAATTCGGGTGATTTTGTGGTCGGTTCTGCAATTTTCATCTTCTCATGAACATCTAGTTGTGGCCTAAATTAGGCTGGGTGGCTGTTTGAGTTCCACAAAACTTCTATGAACTGGAGTACAATAAACACACCATGCCGCGTGTGGGAGGAGCTAGCAGCTAATGCTTTAGCCTTATAGCCACTTAGAGCTGTGGCTGTGTTTATCTCACCTAAAATGCATTGATGCACAATGCACACGGAGAATGTTAAGAGATCAGGTTTATTCATTTGGAATAGTTCCACAACAATGTTTCCATGTTTGAGTTCATGAGATAGTCCCAGAGAGTCTTCAGCTCCTGCAGTCAAACTATGTCTGTTACGTATAAATCAGAGCGCCCAGCGCAAAAAGTGTGTCTGTGTGAGCGCAAGTTAAGTTAAGGGTCTGTTGTTCAGTTCGCCGGAAAAGTAATAATAAAAAAACTATATTCAAGGTACAGAGACTGAACGGGGAAGTGATCCCCAAATCAAACCCCGGATCTCCGCTGCGTTTACAACCAGAAAGAGAAACTTTCGCAGGAAAGGTTCAACATTTTCCCCGAGAGGGAAAAATAAAACCAGAGGACCTGATTTATAATCATTGTCTCAATGAAAATAGAAAACATATCAAAAAGTTCAGGAGGCCCGAGCAGGCTTGTTCCCCTATCCACTGCTTTCCGGTCTGACTCTCTGTCGGTCCGCCAGCTCTCCTCCTGCGAGCCGACACAGTCTGAGGCACGATGACGTCAGACTGGATCTGTGGGCTCAGACAGCAGAGCTGCTAGCTGCAGGGCAAAGGAGAGCTGAGTGAATGGCGTGACAGTCAGGAGTGTTTCAAAGGGGGACTTTAAGATGTGGACGACCGGAGCTCCTTTGGTCCACACAAACCCTCAAACTACAAAAACAGAGTCGTAGATGTTTGCATATTTTGCTGCAGACAGATAGTTTGTATGAAATGTCAGCAAAGCCGCACAGATATAGCTGAAATATGTCATCTCTCTGACTGGAACACCGCAGAGCGGGTATCGAGGAATATGAGTCGATTTCCATGGATCAGCAAATGAGCGTTTAGATCCCGCCCACATTCACTGATTGACAGATTGACCCATTCTCCTGAAAAAGCTCTTCATGAAATAAATACGCCATTGTGAAAAACAGCAACATGAAATAAAAACAAAGCTACTTTGGAAAATATTGATTTTGAAATCCGAGGTTCTGAAAAAAGAAGTAGAATTATAATAATATTCCACATGATTAAAAATGAATATTTTAAAATGCTGTTTTAAAATAATGAACAGGTTTTTAAAGCAAAATGAAATATATTGAATAAAACAATGGCTAATATAAAATCAGTGTGCAGGTTTTTCACCATTTCATGATCTTTTTATATATTTATGAGAGGTTTATTGGTTGATTGTGTATTTGCATGAGGTAATATTTATTTATTTGATCAAATACTTATTTATTTAATTGTGAACAGTATAGGACTCCATAATTTTGTGCTCCATTTTGTAAATAAACTCTAAGGCTTTCCAATCTCACATCAGCACAGTGTGTTTCCTTTAACTTCAATTCTTCTGACAGGGAAATTGCTGCCTTCAGAGAAAATAAACATCTGTTTTGACTAGCAATCTGCACAATCTAAGGGAAAATAACATAAAAAAAGAAAAATAATAAAATAACCCCAGAAACTCAAAGTTCTCACATCTGTCTAGACAGACCAGGCAGAATTTAGTTTAAAAGAGTTCATCTATTGTGTAAAATTACCTATTTGTCTACTGAAAATACAGCTCATTCCAGTTAAACAACAGCATAATTCAAGGTCTTTAATTTTAGGCATATCAATCAACAATCTTAAGGTAATTTCAAAACTTCAAAATTAAGTTTGACCTATTTTTCCTTTAGATATCTGACTAGAAAAGGTCCATTTGACCTTTTCTACATGCATATATAAAAAAGTCATTTCAGACATGAGTCTGCATAGGAGAGGACAATGAACCAGCGGTTATTTTTTTTTAATTTTTTTTGTGGTACGACAAATGGCAACTAACCAGAACAAAACATGCTGTGAATCCTGATATATTTGTTATCATGATTTTCATGTATCCGCCTCCAGAAGAAAGTGAAGCATCAATATTTTTCAGCAATCCAGCAACAACCAGACCAGCATCCAGTAGTGTCATCATGAATTGTTTTTTTTAACCTGTTCATAATATTTCAATAATCTGACTGGTGCAACAGCTGTTAAATCAAACCAAAAAAAGTGGCCAAATCTTGACATGAGCTCCAGTTCACCCTGTCAAATACTCTCACTAATGCTAAGTCTTAATGATGGCAGTAAAAATAGTCGGAAAAAAAAAAACAGATGAGACTTGTTGCATGAGTACAAACTTTTGTAACCTGTCTAGCCTACTTCATCTCGCACTGTGACTATTGGATACAAAAGTGATTATAAGCAACAATGAGCTGGACTTTCCCATAACTTGGTTTTATCAGCTGCAGTTTTCATATGCTTATGAAATATGCATAAAAAACTGAATACAAAAATTCCAAATATAATTTCGTAAGACCAGAACAATCAAATGCTACGGGTCTCATGTTATGACAAAGTGTTTTGATGTATGTTTCTATAAAAATGCATCCCATTCTTTCTTTACTATGAGATTAAATCTATACAACTTGTTGGCAAAATGCTTTCCCAATTGTTTTTTATTTTATTTTAATTACATTTTCTTTGTTGATATAATAAACCCATTGTCTTAAATCCTTAGTTTTGTCACCTGATGTCCATTAAAACTGTAAGTCAAGCTCTCAAGCATTGGTAATAGCAGTATCCATTGGTTGCTTTCCTGTATTGAGCCTTTTTGATCTTTGCAGTCCAGTGGTACACGTAGCATTCACTGCACTCTCTGTCCACATATTAAGAAACTTTAAGCTGTTTGGAAATAGTTCTGTCCATGTCTAATTGCTGAAAGATAATAGAGACTAGACATTTCTCTTTAGAGTGTGCCAATGTAGTGTTGAGGCACTGGCAGCACGACAGAGACTTTAATGTAGCCCTGACATGATTGCTGAATTGAACCTTGGGAGAACTTCAGGCAGGCAGCTCAGCAGTGTGTTCACCTGTTTACACCTCCCCGTGGACGGTTCAGCCCAATTTACTCACCTTATTCCGCCACCTACTTAAAGAACCAGGTGTGTGCTCTACGCCCTCTGTCATCCTTTTCCATTTGTCGCCCCACCCTCCTCCCCGGGTTCCACCTGTGAGCTTCGTTAGGGGTACATTAATACCCAAGTTTTTATGGCAGATCTTGTTTTATTGTAAATGATGGGAGCCTTATGGCAAATTAATAGAAAAATCTGGAAAATAAATCATTCTGTATTTCATGAGTTGTCTGACTGAAATGTCATGAAGTCTGTTGTTGAAATAAGTGCCAATGTATATGAAAGAATGTGCTTTGTTTTACTGCCAGGGGTCAGGTCAACCCTTTAACACCGGCGTCTTAACTTCAGTGCTTACATTCTTTCAACTGCCGCAGATCTTCTACCATTTATGTAATTCATATTCAGTTGTGCTCATAGGTTTACATGCCCTGGAGGAAATGAAGGTTTCTTGGTTCTGAAAACATATGCACAAGCTGTTACAAAAAGGGTTTGAATTACAGGTAAAGGTTACTATCCTGACTTGTGACTCCTTTGCTTGTAATCAATGTGTGTGCACAAAAGGTCTAATGGTTTCTGTTGTCAATTTTTTTTTACTAAGACAATTACAGGTGGTTAGCAAATGAAACCAGGGAAGACAGTGACAGGGGGAAAACGAGCCTCAAAACATAACTTTGAATACAGGTTAGACATAAAACATTTTTTGACAAAAGATTTATTTAACCAAACTGCACACACACTCTTGATTGTTAAGTCTAAAAGACAGATTCTAACGTGTTAATGTTGTTCCTGTTTCCTTTCAATAAGGTTTAAAGAAAACAGGAAGTAAAAACACAGATGAACCAAGGTGTTGCTTGCTGAGTAAAAACTTTTTGCTTACATCCTGCACTGTGACTATGTGTTCCTTTAATGTTTATAGGAAGCAAAGAACAAGACTTGCTCATAACTTGGTGACCCCCTCCTGGGGTTAGTGTTTTATCAGCTGCATCACTTTAACTCAGTGGTTCCCAAACTGGGGGGCGCGCCCCCTACGGGGGGGCGCGCAGTGGAGTTTTTTTCTCCATACTTTATTGACAAACAACATAATACAATAACAATGTGAATGTCTCAGGGGGAATTGAAATGTGTACATATTGCAAAAAAATATACAAATATATACACATACATATACATCATAAGACAAAAAGAGTTATTACTTCAAAAATCTTAGAGGTTTAATAAATTTTAAATCTTTCAAAAATTAAATTAGTTCGAATTGCGTTTTGGTTTTGCAGATGTTTGATCATGGTACATTACTGATTGATTTCACTCAAAAACTGCTGGAATTTAGGTTTGGAGTTTGACCATTTGGCTTTATGGATATGGAATTTTGCCAATAATAAAAACAATTGTGTAATGAAGATACAATCTTTGTCTACATTGACATTAAGGTAACCCAGAATAATGTCTTTATCTAAAAATGTAACAGTTTGTTTAGTTATATTTCCAATATAGTTTCCCACTTTAATCCAAACCTTATTTGCATGTCTGCAGTCCACAAACAGATGATAAATAGTTTCCTCCTGAGTTCCACAGAATGAACAAAACAGGTCCATGTCCACAACAAATCTATTCAAAGTTTTGGTAGGATATATACAATGCAATATTTCGAAGGACACCTCTTTTATTTTTTTTATTTAGACAGTATTTATTGCTAATAGTCCAAGCATAAGTCCATTTTATGTCCACAAATTTGGATTCCCAATAAAACCTCCCAGCAGGTAAGGTTGTGGTCTGTAAAAGATTTCTTATTTGTTTATTGGAAACTGAATGAACACAAATATCCACATTGTCCCAAAAAATTGTCTGGGTTCTTCATTGACTGGTGTTATAAATCCCTTTAAACAGTTGAAGTAGACTGGTTGGAACGGCATCTAACACTATTGAATATTCTCTGGGTGGAACAGGAATACCGAATTATAAAAGAAATTCTCCATACGTCAGAAAATGTCCATGAGAATTGAAAAGTTGTCTGATTAAAACAATATCATTATCATACCATCTAGGAAAAAAGTGATTTATTCTTGTATTGTACATTACTGTTATTCCAAATACAACAAGTTGTTGGAGAAAAATTATGTTTATAAAGGAGTTTCCAGGCCAGCAGGGCTTCTTTGTAAAAGTTTGAAAGTTTTGTGGGTAATTTTTCAATTTTACAATTACATTTTAACAAGAATTTAATGCCTCCCATTGTGTCAAATATATATTTGGGAAATGCATTCCAGATATTGTCTTCCCCTTTCAATAAATTACTTAACCACTTTATTTTAAAAGTTTCAAAGGTTAATACATCCATGCCCCCATGTTTTCTGGTGTTACACAAAACAAATTTTGCTTAAGTAATGACATTTTTTCCTCAGAATAAAATCAAATAATGTTTTGTTTAATAGGTTACAGATGTGTTTTGGCATTTCTGAAGACAGAGACCCATAGACAGATCTAGAGATTCCTTCAGCTTTAGATAACAGAATTCTACCGTTCAGAGAAAGATTTCTCATTAACCACATGTTATAAGGCGGGGTGGAGTTTAGAAACAACGGATTTGTATGTTTGTGTCAGTGTGGGGGGGCTCGAAAATATTCTAATCTTCCGAAAGGGGGGCCCTGCAGAAAAAGTTTGGGAACCACTTCTTTAACTTATTTTGTTCCTTATCTTTTTTGCACAAAATCTTAAAGAAACCAAATTATTCAAACTTAAAAAACAAAGACAAGGTTCTAAGAGTGCTAGAGCCAGCAGTTTTCCTGGCAATTGTAAGTCTAACTGTTGTATATGTAATGGATAAAGACATTTAATAATAATAATTCATTCATTCATTCATCAGAAAACACAACTGGACAGACTCGGCTCTCAGCACTTGCCTTGATGGGATGTAGAAAAGGAACTGAAGTGCAATAATCTACGTGACAGCGGCATCTAACTCTTTTTGAGGAAAGAGAGGAAGATGGATTTTGTCTTCAAATAATCAGAATTTTGATGAATAAAATTATATCAGAATAAATGATATTCCAAATTAATGTGGTTGTTTTCAATGTTTTATGCTGGCTGTAGTTGCATAACAAGATTTGTTTACTGTTTTCTTTATTCAGTTCATTTAGAGAGATAAAATGCTTAATGAGGGGTTGAGTGATTCAGACATTGCATTACTGAAGGCCCAGGTGTATAATGCAGTCTGCCCCTGCGAGCACTGTGCGTCCAAGAAGAGGTCCCCAAAGTGAACTTGACGTGGGAATTAGCTTTGATGTTAACACAGCATAAGGCTAGTGCCTTATACAACAAGAGTCTTAAAAATCTATTTGAAAACTTAAAGATCAATATATGGATCAACATTACAAACAATTACGAACGGTTATAAAGTTATATCAATTGTATCAATCCACTCATATATGCATTTACTCCTCGCATTTGTAAATGTGTGAAACTGCTAAACCTGTGAGGCTTTCACAAACTCTGCTGATTTGAAGTCAGTGAAATGAGTCACTACTCTCTAAAAAACCACAGAGGCTTTTCTTGGTCAGAGTATTTTTGCTCGGTAACAGAATGCTGCAGATAATGTGCATTAAGTTTGTTCAACTTTTTTTTTTCCTACCTGCTAACATTTTTGTTTATCTGTACATCTGTCACTGTTTATCACTGCTGTTGTTAGACCCAATTCACAGAAATGAAATGAAGAAAGGAAATGTTCGTCATAGAATGTGGTCAGAAACAGGAAGCTTCACAGTCATACATATACTGTTCTGATGTGTGAGAACTGATCAGAACTAAACAAATAATCCGAGTCTTAATATTTGACAAAAGCTCAGTGGATTGCAGTGCTGCTGGTGGAGGACCTGGTAGGTTGTTTTAATCAATTCAATTCAATTCAATTCAATTCAATTCAATTCAATTCAATTCAATTCAGTTCTACTTTAATAATCCCACAAGGGGAACATTGAGACTTTAAAGATTTTTCTATGTGTGTGATTTCTGACACTGCTTCACTTTACATTAAAACCTTTTTATGTAAGTAATTCATGAATGCCATTTTCCTGCCCATCACTTGTACCTTTAAGCTGATAATAACTGACAGTTGTGTGACACCGGTATAAAGCTGCAAGAAACATAGTTGGAAGAACACCCCTTATTTTATATTCTTGTTCTAATGACAAAATAAAGATCTCAACAAATCAAAAGGCTTTTCGACTCTATGTTTAAATGTCTATGCTGCTATGGTTCTTAGTTTTGTCACAACTGCCTGTTACAAAATAAGATAGAAGTCTCAAGAAACTATTTCCAGCGACTCTTATATAGCTAAAGTCATGCCGTCATTGCTATTCTTATTTTGTGAGTTTTTTTGCTCTAGAAATAAACATACTTTTGTTCATCAGGCAAGTTTGTGGTCAAATTCTTTTAGCCTTGTCCCACTTCAGAAATGATCTTTGACCTTAGGTCAGATATATGCTAATAGTGTGAAACCTCTGAATTCCTGAATATTTTGTGTCTCTTAGGTCCATCATTTGTTTAGTGTCGGGCGTCATGGAGCAACTCAACTTGACTGCAGTAACTTCAAACATCTCCTCCTCTTCTGAACTTCTCCATTCTCCTTCCATGGACTCCAGAAGTCTGCCGGCTGCAGTGATTCTGTCTCTCTGCTTCCTCCTGGGAGTCCCTGGAAACATTGCTGTCATCATTCTGAAGCCAAATTTTCAGCAGCTGTCCAGCTTGACCCAGAGTTTGATGCTGAATCTGGCCGTGTCAGACCTGCTCTGTCTGCTGACTCTCCCGCTGTGGATTTACAGTCTGCTCTACAGCTGGATCTTTGGTCTGCTGGCCTGTAAAGTCCTAGCATATCTCATTTATTGCAGTGTATATGGAAGTATGCTAACTATAGCTTTGTTGAGCTTCCAGCGTTACATGCTTGTAGTGCACCAACAATTTTACAATCAGAAGAAAATAAGATTACTGTTGGTTTTGCTTTGGCCGGTTGTAATGATAGTGTCCATCCCTGCCTTGGTGGTTCGCCAGCTGATCCTTGACCAGCACTCGGTGCGCTGTAGATATCAATATTCCTCTCAACCCCAGAAGATAGCTGTGCAGCTGACAGAGACTCTGGTGGGATTTGCTTCATGTTTTATTGTAGCATTTTCATACATTCAGCTTTACAGGAAGGTGAATCGAGCAGCATTTTTTAACAACCCTCAGACATCCAGACTGATAACCAGTATCGTCATGGTGTTTTTTGTCCTGTGGATTCCACACAACACTTTAAATGTACTGAGTGTGGCAGCTGCTGCTTTACAAAATGAGAGACTTGAGAAACTATTTGGAAACATACAAAATAATGTTGGAGCACTGACATTTATAAACAGCTGTCTGAATCCACTTCTGTATGCATTCACTTCTCACATTTGTAAATGTCTGAACCATCTAAACCAAATTCATGAAAGCTCGTGTGATGTGGCGACCCCAGAAGGAATATCCTGAAAGGTGAACAACAACGAGTCATTTCTCTGGATGCAACTGCAGAGGATTTTCTCC
>JAUDJI010000657.1:0-13056 GCA_037389245.1 Oryzias sinensis | reverse complement strand
GCGGGGAAAATAAGTATTGAACACGTCAACATTTCCCTCAAAAAACACATTTCTAATCGAGCTATTGACACGAAATTTTCACCAGATGTCGGCATCCACCCAAGTAATGCACACATAGAAAGAAATCCAAAACATTTATGTCCATAAATGAAGTTATGTGTAATAAAGTGAAATGGCACAGGGAATAAGTATTGAACACATCAAGAAAAGGAGGGGTAAAAAGGTCTGGCAAGCCAAGAAAGAAGCTGGAGTTTGTCAGTATTCAGAAGGTTAACCTGCCCCCTATTAGTGCAAAGTAATATCAGCTGGTATAGTCCTTATTGATGCCTTTTAAAAAGGTTTCTCACCAGCAAGGTTAGACAAGAAGCATTGCATGATGGGTAAAAGCAAAGAGCTGTCCAAAAACCTACGCAACCTTATTGTTGCAAAACACACTGAAGGCATTGGTTACATTTCTAAACTTCTGAAAGTTCCAGTGAGTACCATTGGGGCCATCATCCGGAAGTGGAAAGAACACGGCATTACCATAAACCTGCCACGGCCAGATGCTCCTCGCAAGATTTCAGACAGAGGAGTCAGGACAATCATCAGAAGGGTTCTCCAACAGCCCTGGACCACTCGTGGAGAGCTTCAGAAAGACCTGGAATCAGCAGGTACCGTTGTTTCAAAGAAAACAATAAGTAATGCACTCAACCGCCATAGCCTCCATGCACGCACACCACGCAAGACTCCATTTTTGAAGAAGAAGCATGTTGAGGCTCGTTTGAAGTTTGCGACACATTTGGATAAACCCATGACATTCTGGGAGAAGATACTCTGGTCAGATGAGACCAAAATTGAACTCTTCGAATGTCATAAGACACAACATGTTTGGAGGAAAAATGGCACCGCACATCACCCCCAAAACACCATACCAACAGTCAAGTTTGGAGGTGGGAGCATCATGGCGTGGGGCTGTTTTTCAGCATGTGGTACTGGTAGACTTCATATCATTGAAGGAATAATGACTGGAGAAAAGTATCGAGACATTCTTGATCAGAATCTGCTGTCATCTGCCAGGCTGCTAAAGATGAAAAGAGGGTGGATCTTTCAGCAAGACAATGATCCCAAGCACACAGCCAAGGTAACACTCAACTGGTTAAAGAAAAAGAAAATAAAGCTGCTAGAATGGCCCAGTCAATCACCAGACTTCAATCCGATTGAAAATCTTTGGAAAGAACTGAAGATCCGGGTTCACAGAAGAGACTCCCGGAACCTTGAAGATTTGAAGGCAGTTTGTGTGGATGAATGGGCCAAAATCACACCTGAGCAATGTATTCCACTGGTTTCTCCATACAGGAGGCGTCTTGAAGCTGTAATCACCAACAAAGGTTTTTGCACTAAGTGTTAAATAAATTTCAGTAAGCGTGTTCAATACTTATTCCCTGTGCCATTTCACTTTATTACACATAACTTCATTTATGGACATAAATGTTTGGATTTCTTTCTATGTGTGCTTTACTTGGGTTGATGCCGATATCTGGTGAAAATTTCGTGTCAATAGCTCGATTAGAAATATGTTTTTTGAGAGAAATTTTGACGTGTTCAATACTTATTTTCCCCGCTGCATATGTATATATAAGTACTATTAGTAAATGTTTGTTATTTATGTTTAATAGTAACATTATTGTTTATGTACTGATGATTAAAAACTACACAGTAAGATTACACAAAGATACTTTTGTATTGGTAAATGGCGTATACTTATATAGCGCTTTCTACCTTCTTACGAAGGCCCAAAGCGCTTTACAGTCACAGTCCCATTCACCCATGCATACACACATTCACACACACATTCCCACACTGATGGCGGCTCCGCTGCCGAAACACTGGCGCCAACCTCCCACCAGAGGCAAGGTGGGGTTCAGTGTCTTGCCTAAGGACACTTCGACACATGGGCGTGCAAGGCGGGAATCGAACCTGCAATATTACGATCATGGGTCGACCGCCTTACCGCTGCACCACGGCCGCCCTGTGGTGCAGATGAGGCGTTTTATTACAAAGATAGAAAGCAGCAACCATCGTATGTCATGCTCTGCTTTAAACCCTGCAATGGGGGGAGCATCATGGCTTTTCAAAGGCGCTGCCGGCCTTGTACGAAGCGCGCGCCACGTAAAAAACAGCTTCCTAAATGAGCTCGTATTTATCAGGCGAGAACCGCAGAGCTGATAGCAGGAGACACGCGGAGCGGCTTCAATAAACACTCCACTTGCAAAGTCTAAAAGAAGAAGATTCCCAATATGAGGAAGTCAAAGCAAAAACAGCAAGTCGAATGAAGAGAAACTTGGAGCTCAGCGATCAAGTCTTAAAGCTGCAAGACCAAGTCTTTCAGGTAGTCGACGTGCAGGAAAAAGTCTGTGCTGTGAAGGATGAGTATCGGACCCAAAAGGAGGGAAGTTCTGTTTTAGAGGAAGAAATGGACGATTTGGATGTTCAGGTTCAGACTCTACAACAGCAAACTGGAGCTTTACAGCAGGAAGTAAATGAAGGCCAGAATATGAAAGAACGGGTACAGTCCTGAGAGAAAAGTGGGAAGATGCTGGACTGAGCACACAGGCCTGGATGTGTCTGTGCTCAGGATTATGGTGTCAGATGTCAGGCCCCCCATCCTGACATTCTGGGGTCTTTTGGTCAGAAAGTCCATCATCCATGAACAGAGCGTGGATGAGAGGCCGAGATTGTGGAGAGTTTGTGGACCAGTTTATGAGGATCACAGTGTTCAAAACAAAGAGCATCCTGACGTAGGAGTTTGGTGGGTCAGGGCTGCGTGAAGTGTGGTGGAAATGGCGTCCTCTGTAGATCTATTTGCCCGGTAATCAAACTGATGGTTGCCAAAGTTTGCGGAGATGTTGTCTTTGATATGTTCTAAGACGATCCTCCCAAACATTTCATTATAACCGGAGTGAGGGCAGCTGGACGGTCGTCATTATCTCCTATCAGACATAAAAAAGGCGACATGCTAACGTGACGGTCAGCTACAGCCTCACATTAGCGTGATTGTGTGGGTTTTTCTCTGAGTGCTTCAGTTTCCCCCACCCAACTACTGACTGTATAGATCAAGATTTCCAAATTAAAATTCACCCAAAAAATGATTGGAGGCCGAATACTTCAGTAATAGGTTGCTAGCAGACATTTGGACAAGACCAACATTATTGTAACTCTGTTTAACTGCTAGCTGTTCTTCCTCACCTTCTGGATTATTCACTAATTGACTGAAACTCCACCAACATCCACTTTATTCACTATTCCCCAAAATTAGGCAAAACACAAAAAAGTGTGACACGCTAACGTGACGGTAAGCTACAGCCTCACATTAGCTTGTTCGTGTGGGTTTTTCTCTGAGTGCTTCAGTTTCCCCCACCCAACTACTGACTGTATAGTTCAAGATTTCCAAATTAAATTCATCCTAAAAACTGATTGGAGGCAAAAAACAAACAAACTTTAGTTTGAGATTATTAGCAGACATTTGGACAAGGCTACTAGCATTGAGGGAGGGGTCAGTCACTGATGTGGAGGATCTCTCTGAGGAAAACAATGGAGTTACAAATTAAAATTAAAATTGATCAATAACCAAATTAATACATAAATAAACCTTAACAGACAGATATTTAACAGTAAATAAGAATTTAAGAAAAATATGTATATACATATATGTACATATATATGTACTTATACACATACAGACATATCAAATGAGTAAAAAGAGAACATAAATAATTAAAATATCAAATAAATTCCTAAATTTCAGCTAAAAGCAGATTAAAAAAGGTCTTGAGCCTTCCATTAAAAACATGAACAGTCTCTGCGGCCCTGAGGCATGCTGGGAGGCTGTTCCACTGGCGAGGTCCAGAAAATCTGAATGAGGCCTCGTCATTACTTTTGGGATAACCAAAAGGCCGGTATCAGAGGACCTCAGGGTCTGCGAGGGCTCCTACTTTAAAATCATATCAGATAAACATGAAGGCCCGAGACCATCGAAACATTTACGAACCAATCAAAGAACTTTCAGGGAATATTTTGAAGTAATTGATCCAACCCCTTTACAAAAAAAGGGGCCAAATTTTCCCCTCCGTGAACCGCCACCTTATTGTGGTGGGGGGGTTTGAGAGCTCGAGTGATCTGAAGACCTAAGCTGTCTGGGACCAACGGCCCTGGTAGGGTCTCCCATACCAGACAGGTCCTAGGTGACGAGACAGACTAAGAGCAGTTCAGACCATTTTGTAATGACACCAAATAAATGATGGCATCTATTCAAAAGGTAGGACTAAACTAAACAGACTAGGCTAAACTTTTAAAATATGTCCAGCATGAGAGGCTTTCAGCTCTCATCTGTTTTATTTGACCTATGGAAGAGGCCGCCATGTTAAATTAAAAAAAAAGCGCCTTTAGTACCAAGTCAACTGAAAACTCGTTGTTGGGATTTTTAACCTGTAAAATGTGAGTTTACATAGGGTTCTATGGTGTAATGGTTAGCACGCTGGACTCTGAATCCAGTAGTCTGAGTTCAAACCTCAGTAGATCCTTGAAACTCTCCTTACTTATCATTGTTCCATGGATCTAAACAATCCAGTGCCTCAAACTAACAAATCAAACATAACCAGCACCCTCAAACAAACCTTCTGACCTTTAGCAACTCATATTTTTCCCCCGAAAATATTTTTATGCACTTTACTGTTAGTCTACAAAATATGCCACATTATTTTTATATGTAGTTCTAATTTTATCATAAATCTTGGTTGGCATATTTTCCAATGTATTACAGTTTTTCTTATGAAACCTGTGAAATTGCAGATGCTAGTAGGGCTTTAAACACTCAAAAAGGTTCGTCAAAAAATAAACGTATACAGTGATCCCTTGATTATCGCGGGGGTTATGTTCCAAATAGAACCCGTGATAAGCAAAACCCGTGAAGTAGAAACCTTTATTTTTTTTACAATACAATGAAATACACTATTATACATTGAAAAGAAAGAACAAACCATTTAACAGGCTAAATCAATTGTTTTTTTTAACAAATAAAAGTACTTTAGAAACGTTTTTTCAACAAATAACTTCTGTAGTGTGCTGTCAAATAATAATTTCAATCATCGATAAGAACAGAAGGCTTTAAATTGCGGAGATTAGCCCCGCCCACCGCGACCCGAGTGGATTAAACGGAAGAAAATTTAAAATGATTATGAAAAAAATAAAAAAGTACAGTGGGACAGATAGTGACTCCGGTCTTCTTTTTCACTGCTCTTCATACTGAGCCGCTGCATCCGCTGCAGCGTTTTTTCCTTTTGAAGCCCGCGGTGCAGCTGCAGGTGTGTTTGTTCGGGAGAGGAACATAGTGATAGGCAGTTGTTGTCACTCTTTTTTCTTCTTTGCTAAAGATCCTTATACACCGACATGCCACCATCGATTATGTTGGAGAACTGTAATGAACTGCTCATCAAAGGGTCCCATTCTTGAGCTACTCGCTGAGTGACTTTTTAGCCAATCAGAATGCAGAACACAATGCACAATCCAAATCCGTGAAGTAGCCAAACCTTGAAAAGTAAACCGTGATATAGCAAGGGATCACTGTAAACGTAAAAAAAACTCGTCACTAGCGGTCAAAAGCCCAAAATTGATGACACAAAAAACACAAAAAGCCTAAAAAGTCCCTCAAAGGAAAGGTACAAGCCCAAAAAGACATGACCAGTATATGGTAAATATCGATTCTTGCGTTTTTAGGCAATATGGAAAAATTTACGTTTTTTTCTAGCAAGCTTAAGTCTACAACCTCTTCTGGAGTTTCGTTGACCTCTGACTTTGGGAAGAGGCCACCATCTTGAATTTTTCATAAAAAGCACCTTTACTACCGTTGGTATTTTTATTGATCGTCTGGTAACTTTTAGAGACTTTTCGGCGTGGAGAGAGTGCCGCTGGGCCCAAGAAGCCAGCACCCAAGGCACACGGGCGCTGTGGCCAAGAGCCTGGTCCCTCCTGCCAGGAATGGGGAAGAGGACAAAAGATCAGAGGTCCCTCCTTCCTTATTTGGGTGTTTGTGAGTGTGTTTGTGTTTGAACTAATCTCATTATCGCCTCCAAAAGAGGGTAGGTAGTCAGTGTCTGTTTGGGACGGTTGGCAAGGATCCAAGAGATTTGCAAAAAGCTGCACTCTCAACCACAACCGGACCTTCACCCCTCCAGCCCCAATGACATTGTAGATGAACGCTCATGAAAACAACAGCTTAGCTTTCTGCAACATTATCAAAAAAAGAGCTTTTTGTGGGAGGTGAAGAAGCTTTAATGTAAAGCTGTCAGGAAAGTGCTAATTTGTGATGAAGGATCATTCAGTTTCCTTTTTGCTTGTCTTTAGGAGAGTTTTTCATTTGATGTGAGAGATATCATCCCAGCTCAGTGCTGTTCATTCTGCTAACATAACAGCATCTCTGCATCCTGCATCCCCACTGCTCCAGGGCAAAGGTGCAGCAAAGCCCAAACAGTTTCCTGGTCCATCACAGGTAATTTACATTAAATGTATACCTACTGAAAAAACTACCTCTGCTCTCCATGTCCATCCATCCTGACTGTCTGAGTGGTGAGCATCACTGCTTTGGGTTTTTCCATTTCATAGTTTAGATGGAGTCAGGTCACTGCATAGATTTGTTCAGACACTGTCTGAATGCTGCTGCTGCTGCAGTCTGTGACATTCACCTGGGAAGTCTCAGGCTTAACTTAAAGCGTTACCTCTACCTCTGCTGAAAAAAAAGCAAACCTGTCTCCACTGAGGTGAGAGAAATGACCTGAAGGTCTGCTGCGCTTCACTACATCACCATGCAGCTATCTAATATGGTCTGTCCAATTTTTGTCTTGATTAGGAGATTATCATGTAAGATTCTTTCTGCATTTGAGGTTGAATGAATTGGTAATCTCAGACTCAAGGTTATTTTATGAAAGCTGTTCATACCCTTAAAACTCAGTTTTGAAAACACAAGAGAGCAGATGTGAATTTGTGACAAAACCATGCAGTGTTGCAATTTGTAAGATGTCTCAGTTTAATACGGAAGGAGATTTTGTATAATTCAAATTGTTACGTAAATAAAGGTAAATTATGTTTAATGTATGATTGAAAAATATTAAAATAAAAACTTAATGGACATAAGAATAAATCGAAAACAAGTAAACTCCAAATTGGTTTCAAGGTATTTTTGGAGGTTTCATTATGAAGAGCTACAGGAAGTAGTGCATGTGTGAAACCGGAAGTGACATCCGCCAGCTTGACTGTTCAGGGAAAGAAATGACGTTTTCTGATTGTTTACGCATGAATCGTCAAAGGACATTTTTAGAAAACATTTTTATGGATTTCTTTCAGACATTTCAAGAGGAGTTTTTCCAGCAGTGACGAGTTTTGTAGTCTTCCAAAATGTTAGAATTAGGACATGTATCTTTTGCTCTTGAACCACCTCAGCTGCTTAGGACCTTTACTGTCCTCCTCACAGCCTGGAGAAGAACACCAGTCTTAGCTGAAGTGCTGACAGACCAATAAAACATTTTTTTAAATGTTTTTTTTCCTCACTAACTGGAGCCAATGAACGTGAACCAGCAGACGGGTGATGGCACCGCCATCTTTGGACGCCATTTGGGTTTTTTCCCGTATGAACTTCTGTGGACTCACCTTCTGAAATAGGTAAGTCTTTATTCTGTTTTGCTGATTAAATAATCTGAGCTCAAACCTGCAGCTTAAAGGCTTTTGCAGACTATTGTCACAATAGTTGTGAGTGTGTGAAAGGTTCCGTCTCATGTCAGCTGCCTGTTTTTCAATGATATGTTCAGTAAATGGCTCTGAACCTTCAGCATTGGCTGCTTCATGTGTCTAGATCAGTGTTTTTCAACCAGTATGCCGTGGGAAATTGCCCTCATTAATTGATGTAAAAACATTTCCATCTCCAGGATACCAGCTCTGTGTTCATCCAAACAGGCCCTGATAAAACACTGAGTAGTTAGGAATATAAAAGATTATAAAATACTTTTTTTCTTTGTGTTTATTTGATTCTATTAAGGACATTTTGATAAGAATGACGGTACCGCTTTAGCCGTAGCTTCAGCTGTTTTTGGAAAAGTCCCGCCCCTTTAACTGTCTCTGCCTTGAAGGCTTAGTCACATATCATCAGTCTGACCAATCAGAAGTGGTTAAAGTCTTCATTTCCTTGTTCCGATTGTGCTCATAAAGTCTCTCAGTTCCAACGAAAATACCAGCTAAAGTTTGTGTATCTTTCCACAGAATCCGGTCTCAGACCGTGGAACAAGCGAACAAAACAATGAAGCTCAGAGGAGCCAGTCTGTCTGCCATCACTACATCTCCCATGATGCATTGGGTTAAATTGGCAGCATATCAGCGTACAATGAGTCCTTGTTAACTGTAATTGACTGTTGTCACTGTTAAAAGTGGCAGTTATGTAAATGCTAGTATGTTGGTCAGCAAAAACCCACAGGGATCAGAGCTGCAGCACACAGTAGAGATCAACCGTATGTTAAATCAGTAAAACCTGCACTGAAACATTGTTAAACTGACTAAAGTAAAAGGTAGAAGAGGGCTGAAGATGATTCTCAGAATCATTTAAAAAAGGAAACTAACTGAAAATGTCCTCAAACCCCTACAAAAAGTCAGTAAATGGGCGGGGCAAACACTCCTTTTAGTGTCAGAACACGCCTAGTAATGCTGTAGAGCCAAGGAGTCAGCCTGTCAATCAACAGGCTTCAATTTAATGCAATTTAGAATATAAAAAAATTCAAATCCAGCTCAGTTTTCCGTATGGGTGAGAAAGTTCTGGAGCCACAGTAAATATTTATTGTGTATTTTACATGTGAGTCTGACTGGTTTGATAGTGTAACAAGCCACGTAGAACTCACCTGGTGAACTGACCTGGGTCCAAGAACTTTAGTGTGAAAAAGGGCTGCACGATATGAGGAAAACTTGCAATTCGTGATGTTAGTGATCAATATTGCGATGAGGATATAACTTGCAACACATGAACAAATGGTAAAAAAAACATAATTTCCATTTCACAGCAACAGTTGAACTTAAATTGGAGTAAACAACCTTAAATTATACTAAAAATGACCCTAGTCTACATAGGAGGTGAGCATCTAATATAAAAAGGCTCTATCCGATTGGTTAAATGCATACATGGAATTATTTGATTTGGTTAATGGTTGTACACTTTTACAGCGCTTTTGTACTCTCCTCGAAGGCCCAAAAGCGCTTTACAGTCCCATTCACCCATTCACACACACACATTGACACACTGATGGCTTTGCCAGAGGCAAGCTTGTTTACAAGCTTTGCTCCAGAACAGGAAAGTTGCCTTGACGACAGTTTGAATACAGACCAAACGCAAGGTTCAAGACTCGATCCGGACAAAATTAAGCAAACTGGGTCCAGAGCAAACCGTTTTCCTAGTCTGAATACATTATTAGAGTAGAATTACAGCTTGAAACAGTTTCTAGGTGTTTCACAGAGAAGATTTAGCAAAAAGGTTAATATGTGAAAACTCATTTAAGGTTAATATTGGTTATATTTTTAAAATTAAATCTGTGATTTTGTGAGGAGTGTGCTCCTGGATTTAGTTTTGTCAGTTATTTGCTTGGTTTTGGTGGATTTATTTTGCTATCAAGAAATTCTCAAAGCGGCTGGACTGATCAGTTGACTGCATGTGGGACTGACATATGGGAAACCAGGGTCCAATTCCCAGGGAGGGCGATGAGCTCCATCTTGGGCAAGACGCTTCACGCTTCTGCCTAACTATCTAGCCACAAGGGAGGAAAAGCAAGATGAGAAACAACGCATCTTGAAAAATTTGTGTTGCAAATGCAAAATTGTATTTTGAAAGCAAAGAAAAAGATTTTGAAAAATTTGTTTTTCAAACTGAACATTGTGATTGCAATTTAGGAAATTTTGATCTCAAAGTTGTGACTTTTGTTCTTGATGTGATGGCCCAAATATTACTTCACTGCTGAGAAGCCCATCTAGCTAAAGGGAAAATTACAAGCTAATATTTTGCATATAAATAAATACATAAAATAAATAAAAATAAATAACAATGGTTGCAGTAGACATATGTGGTATGAACACGCACAGTCACAACAGTCTGTGAGCTTATAAACCCAGAATGGATTTGACCATTTCATCGGCATAATTGAGTAAGAAGCTGAAAGACAAAAAGTCGTCTCTGGTTGAATTCTCTTGTGCATCGGGAACTTGGTTCTGCTCGGACTCTGACCCTGACCCTGATGCAGCCCATGCCCTGAACGTACAACTGACTCTGAGCAGTGCAGTGGTGGACATTATAGCACAAGTACCACCATAAGTAATCTTCCTGCTTCCTCATGCAAGTTACTGTTCTAGGAACTTGAGCAACAAGATGAAAGAAAACAACACAAAGCACTCTGCAACAAACTGACATGAGCTGTTCAGCTTAAGTCTGTAAATCCAGAACTATAATTAAAATGGGGGGATGTTGTTTTCCTGCAGATAAAAGGTCTCAGCTGAATGCTGGTGAATGTCAGGCAGAGGCCTTGTTAGGCTCTTATAAAATAACTTTTATCCTGCAAGTGACATGGTTTGTTGGTTATATCCAATTTTATTGTCATCCTGCTTTGATCTTAAGACATCAAGGACACTCTCGAGGTCGAGGATCTCACAGGAGCCGGGGGCTCAGACTCTGGGGAACTGGTTCAGAGTAGCTGATATGGGGGTTAAAATAAACAGCCATGTTTCAGGACAGTCTGCTGAAAACGGCTGAACCTTTTTCTCTGCAGTTTTCTGGCAGATCGAGACCAAGGACTGAAGCAGACCACAGACTGAAGCAGACCATAGACTGAAGCAGACCATAGACTGAAGCAGACCACAGACTGAAACAGACCATAGACTGAGGCAGACCATAGACTGAAGCAGACACAGACTGAAGCAGACCATAGACTGAAGCAGGACCACAGACTGAAGCAAACCACAGACTGAAGCAGACCACAGACTGAAGCAGACCACAGACTGAAGCAGAACACAGACTGACACAGACCACAGACTGAAGCAGACCACAGTGTCCAAAGTCCACAGACTAGCGCAAACCACGGGCAGCACAGACCACGGGCAGGAAGCCCAAACCACAGACTGTCTCAAAATCCACAGACTGGCGCGAACCACAGACTGACACAGACCACAGACTGAAGCAGACCACAGACTGACGCAGACCACAGACTGACGCAGACCACTGACTGACACAGACCACAGACCCCAGCGCGAACCACTGACTGACACAGACCACGAACTGATGCAGACCACAGACTGGCGCGAACCACAGACTGGCGCAGACCACGAATTTGGCGCCCAGACCACAGACTGGCGCAGACCACGGGCTGGCGCGAACCACGAACTGATGCAGACCACGGAGCTGGTACGACCACAGACTGGCGCCAGACCACGAACTGATGCAGACCACAGACTGCTCGCAGACCACGGGCAGAGGCAGACCACAGACTGAAACAGACCACAGACTGATGCGGAGCCACAGACTGTCGCGAACCACGAACTGCTCGCAGACCACGGGCTGATGCAGACCACAGACGGCACGAACCACGGGCAAATGCAGACCACAGACTATACTTAGACCACGAACTATCGCAGACCACAGACTGATGCGAACCACAGACGACTGAACCACGGGCTGATGCAGACCACACAGACTGCTTCGCAGACCACAGACAGCACAGACCACAGACTATGCGCAGACCACCAGACTAGCGCAGACCACAGACTGAAGCAGACCACAGACTGACACAGACCACGAACTGATGCAGACACACAGACTGAAGCAGACCACAGGCGGCACAGACCAGGGCTGAAACTGACCACAGACTGAAGCAGACCACGAACTGGCGCGAACCACGGGACGGCACAGACCACCAGATGATGCAGACACAGACTGTGCGCGAACCACGGGCAGCGCGAACCACAGACTGGAAGCAGACCGCGGGCAACTGAACCACAGACTATTGATGCAGACCACAGACTAGAAACAGACCAAGGACTGACGCAGACCAATGACTAAAGCAGACCGCAGACTAACTGATTTTCTTAAGAAACTAGACTGAAGCAGACCATAGACTGAAGCAGACCATAGACTGAAGCAGACCACAGACTGACGCAGACCACAGACTGAAGCAGACCACAGACTGAAGCAGACCATAGACTGAAACAGACCATAGACTGAAGCAGACCACAGACTGAAGCTGACCACAGACTGAAGCAGACCACAGACTGAAGCAGACCACAGACTGACGCAGACCAATGACTAAAGCAGACCGCAGACTAACTGATTTTCTTAAGAAACTCATAGTTGAAGTGCACAATAAACCTTTTGCTTCCATTGACTTGAGAAAACTGATTAGAAAAATCCTAATTTTTACATATAACAATTTTTTATACAGTAAAGCCAAAAGTAACTTTTTCTGATATCTAGTTACTATTATTGAAGAGTAATTTAAGTACTAATTTACTTTTTCAATGAAATCGTGAGAATCTAACTAATTATTTAACTAAAGTAATGTTTCAAACAAAATAAGCAGAAATTCTAAATGTGTTAGCTGACGGGTCGTTACCAGAACCAGCTGAAGACTAGTGGACTGGTAAGGGTCTTTACCAGAACCAAACCATGAAGGCACCAATCCCTGTACCACAACAAATTAAATCAAGATTTCTGAGACCACATAAACAAAACAACAGCCACAGATTTTAAGATAATGTCATATCAGAAGAAAACAGTCCATCATTGTTGTGCTCCAACAGCAGAAGACCTGTCCATACCTTCACAACTGTAGCCCTATCAGGGTTGGACATACATTGATGTTTAGGATTAACTTTGTAAATGCTCATCTGACATGACTTTTACAGGAAAGCAGTCTGTTTAGATCATCTGAAACAAAGCACAGGCTGTTTCAATAGGAGGATATTAAACCATGTTTGGATCAGGTCTGAAAAACTCGTTTTGTCTGGTCA